>VZUI01039542.1:0-114410 GCA_013401135.1 Cettia cetti
TTTTCTGGGTTTTTTCTTTTTTTGGTTTTTTTTTTTTTTTTTGTTTTTTTTTTTTTTTTTGTTTTGGTTTTGTTTGTTTTTTTTCAAGTAAGCTCTTGTGCTGTCCTGTGAGTCCAGGCTTCTTCTTGCTTCTCTGGATTCCCACCCATGGGACCCCAGCCATGCCTGGGGCACTCTCAGGAGTGACAGAGCAGAGCTGAGCTGCCAGTGAAGGGCATCACGCCGTGTCCTCCACTAGGACTTCCCTGCAGCAGCAGCAGGAACTGCCAGGCTGGGAACCCCTGGGGTGCCAAGGGCTGGCAGGCTCAGAGCAGCTCCCTGAAAGCACACAGCCTCCCCATTGCTGATTTCCTTGCCCATATCACAACTGTTCAGGGATTCATCACTCACAGCAATACCCAGCATGGTAAAATTGTGTTGTGTCAGACAATTGCCACGTCTGTATTGAGTGTTTTATTTTAACAGTGCAGAAGGAAAGAGAAAGGTAACAGGTGAGGGGGATTTCCCCAAGGAGCAAGTTAGCTGGAGAATAAGTAGAAGCAGAGTTTTTGACAAACACCCCTGTGCAAAATTTTCCTGGCCAGCGGAGATTTTAACTGCGGGTGATGCTCAGTGCTTTTAGGCACAGTGGCAAACATGTCTTGCCTGGGCTAATGGAGCAGGCCTGCTCTTCTCTGTGGAAATATTTGGAAAAACTGCCCCAGCTGAGGATACCAGAGGCTTTTACAGCCAAGGTCCTTCTGTGATTGCAGTGGGTGCCCGGTGCCTTTCTCTGTCGGGTGCTCCTTTGCCCAAAATTATGTTTCACTTTGAGAAGCCAGAGGCATCTTTCATAATACACTCAGCAACCTTCCTTTGCCTCTTTTGCTGGCTGCTATGTGGGCCCTTTTTTTTCCCTCTTCTGACTTGAGAATATGACAGCTTTAATGTTACAGCCTTCGTGTTTCACAGCAAGACTTTAGGAAACCTCTATAAAGATTTTGCCTATATCAGAGAAATTGAGTATTGGATAGATTTACAGCAGGAACCAAAGACTTCTGATGGAAAATAAGTGTAATATAGACCTGAAAGAACAAACATGATAATTTTTAATTATTTTTTTTGTTGATGTGTCATTGCCCTGGATTTACAAACGAATCTTAGGGGGAAGAAAGATCATACCCAGATTTCCCAGGATATCAAAGATCCATATAATTCCAGACCCACTGTTTTAAAGACCCACTTCAGTGCAAGTTTAAGCAACATATACTCTGCTCAGTGCTGGCAGGTGGATGCAAGCACTGCCTCAAGAGCTTAAGATCATTACATCTGCTTTCTGATGAGCACATTAAGAATGTGCATTACCTTCCACGTCAACAAAAGGATATCTTGCAGAAGCTTATTTCTTATAACCCTGGTACTTCAACCCCACTTTACCACCAGGGAAAAACTGCACAAGCTTTTCAAGCCTCACTTGCTGCTTTGTCTCCAGGCTCTTTTCTGCTCCAGTTCAGCAGGAAGCATAGAGGCTTGCTCCCCTTCTTCAGCAGACCCCTCTGTGGCTCCAGGAGGTTTGGAACACAGACACCAATGTGCACCAAGTTTCTATTGCCCAGGAAACATTTGGCTGCTTGGCATGAATAGAAACACCTGTGAAATCACAGATATATATATATGTATGTATGTATGTATGTATGTATGTATGTATGTATGTATACACACACACATACATACATATATATACACACACATACACATATATATACATACATATATATGTGTGTGCGTGTGACTTGTTCACATGGATTTCTGAAGCAGATTATCACACATGGTGAGAATGAACACATACATATATCACTTTGGCCTTTTCTCCTTTATTAGGACTGAGCTTTTGCTTGAAAATATAGTCCAAAAAATGAATAATCAAAACATCTCTCATCTCTCTGGTAAAATAGCAACAACTGAAAAATATTTAAAAGATTCCCAGACCTTTGTGAAAACAGAGGAGATAAGACATCCAAACATTTAATTTATTTCAAATGAATTCATTGTCAAAGGACTTTCAGTTCATGCATTTTATGATCTTTGCAAGGTTGAGAAGGGTGGAGGCCAGTCTCAAAGTCTGCATTTTAAACCAGCTACTGTCTTTCTCTAAAGATTGGGGAATATCACCTCTCCTCACAACTGAAGA
Source organism: Cettia cetti (assembly GCA_013401135.1). Classification (NCBI taxonomy): domain Eukaryota; kingdom Metazoa; phylum Chordata; class Aves; order Passeriformes; family Sylviidae; genus Cettia; species Cettia cetti. The sequence continues at coordinate 2,171 of VZUI01039542.1, forward strand.
TTGCATATCTTAAATTACATATCCTAAATGGTATTGAAGCAAGGTCTTTCCCAATCAGTCCTTCAGGATCCATGCAAAGAACTGTCTTTGCCTCTTAATTAAGGCAGCAATTCTTGTATCTTCACCTCTGAGCATCAGTTTTCTTTTCTGTTGCAAGGGCAAATTCAGTTGTCTTACACTCTTGTCTCTGTAGTATCCATTAGTTTTCTCCCTTATGTTTTAAAAAATTGAATCTTTCCTTTGGTACTGTGTCTATCCCAAGGATGTGGTCTGTCTGTGCCTGTGCTGTGACCACCAATAATGAAATAATTGGAATTTCCCCAGATGAATAAACTGTGCCAGATAGGAACCTGCATTTTGTTACACTGTGTCTCTTGGCAGACCCTTAAAAAAAAAAAATCTGTTAGCAAGCCAAATTGCATTAGTCACTGTCAGATTATGTTCTAGGATGTTGTGCAGAAGCAAAAGGAGAATTCTTGTTTCCATCCTACTGAATTTGAGGTGAGCCCTGTAAGTTTGCCATTTCCTAAGTTCAAAACTGGAACAGGTACAGAGGAAGCACTGCTGTGGTGGTCAGGGGAAAGAACTGTGCTACAGGAGGGGAATTCAGAACCCCCATGTGTTTTGCCTAGCAAAACACAGACCTGTGTTGTTGCTCTTTAAAAGTACTTAAGAAGATAAATAGTCACAGAGACATTTAAGCTGAAGGACAGTGCTGACCCAAAAACAACTGGACATAAATTACACTAGGTTGTAAATAACCTAAATAAATTTAGATTGTAAATCAGAGGATTGGAACCAACTATGGAAGGATGTCCTTGGTCAGTGGGCTGAGAGAAAGTGGAGAGAGGAGGGATAGCAGATAAGCTGCCATCATTTTAAATGGGGCTCAATAAATTTTCAAATATATTAAAGAGCATGGGTTGTTTGTAACAGAGAGCAGATGGTCTGAAGGTGTAGTGAAGTCCTTTCTAGTTGAATATTTATTCCCTAATTTGAAGTTACCAATACCTCCTTGTACAGAATCCAAAAGATCTCTCCTCTGGTTCTTCTTGACCATGCCTTCATGCCTACTAAAGCCATATACTTTTCCCTGACAAATTACAAACAGGAAACATTAAACATAAAATCTAGGTCACATTTTGTTGCTTCTTTGCAATTATTATGTGTATTTTAATGTCCATATAGATTAATTTTCATATAACATTTTTTTTCGGTCCTGAAAATACATTTATTTCACTTCCCATTTGAATTCTAAAATCTTTTTTCCATTTTATAAAGAGCTAGACCTTCATTTTCAATTTTTAGTTCAAATAAAATAATTATCCTGTTGTTATTTTTTTGACAGCAAGAAGAATACATTTCAGATGAAGCACATATTTTATTCTATTTTAACTGTTTGTGTTTCCCTAATTGCAAGAAAAATTCAATGATGATCTTTTTACAGGCTGATAAATATTTTAGCGTAGATTTTCTGTTGGAAAAAAAAATCCAAGTGAAGGATACAAGATTGGCAGGTTTGTGTCTTGTCTACACAAAGCTTTTATTTCCCTTAAAAAGTCTTGCTGTTGCTAGCATTAGTGTCTCTCCATCCAAATGCATTTGTTAAGCAGTCAGTAAATGATTAAGGAGCTGGAGGGACTGATTTATGGAACAAAATTAATTGAACTAAATATGCATCACTCGGTTACGTGACAACTGGGAAGTGTGGGAGAACATGATAGAGCTGTCTGCATCTACCAGGGGGTGTCAACTGTGAGCAGAGCAAAGGATTCACAGCCAGGTACAGCTGGGGCTTTTTCCTGACCCACACTGCCCACCACACTCCTCCTCGAGGGGTTCTCAGGGATCAGATGCCTCCGTGTCCCCCTGAAAACCCACACCAGGGATGCTTCAGGGTTAATTAGCTGTGAAGCCACCACACACTGGTGTGTTCTGTTTATACTGCAAAAGCTAATGGAGTGAAATTTAAAATTAGGAAGCAGTAGGTGGAAATAGCAAGAACGGCAAGGTTCCTTCCTTATGGCAAGATAGATTATTCTGAAGAATGGGCATCCAAGGAAAATTACAGGCAAGGGCCACTTCCTGGAAATCCTCAGGACTGAATTGGTCCTCAGACTCAGGCAGCAGCACAGTGAAAGGACAGTGTTTCAGGAGGCATTCTTGAAACAGGTCCAATTGCTGTGCTTCTGTGAAGAGAACTACATGCAGGTAATTTAACAAAATAACACCTGGGCCCATTTCAGCCTCTCTGGGAGCAGCTGGATTGTGCTTCTGGGACTTCACTGGAGCTTGCTCGTCGAGAGTGCCTTGATTTTTACCTGCTTGATTCTTGGTATTGATGGTGCCCTTTTTTTTGAGTCTTCAGAGTATTATTTCATTGTTTGAGCAGTAAGGGGAAGGAAAGCTGCTGATCACTGAATGCCCACAGAACCATCAGTACAGGGCAGGGCATTTTGCTGTGACCTGGCTGAATTTGTGGCACTGTGTTTCTTACTATTGCCATGGGTCGTGTTTGCTCGTGTGCCTTGGCTCGTCTTGTCTCTCTTGCTGGGAGATAATTGGGAGCAGCAGATGGAGAGTTAGTAATCAAAAAGATTTCCCAGATATTCCATCCATTCCTCTGACACTGGCAAAATGGTGTTGTGCATTCAGGATGTACTTAGCCCTGTGCACAGTGCCCTAGGTGGGCAATGGGCACTGTATAAGCCTGGGATGTGCCCTCCACTGCAGGGCAGAATTTACCTGTGCTGAAGACATCACAGAATCACACTATATTCTGAGCTGGAAGGGACCCACAAGGATCATTGAGTCCATCCTGGTAGGTATCCTGCTGGATACTTATGTACAGACAGCCACATAGCTTTTTCCATGTTCACCAGTCAGATGAAAGAATTTTACCCCTTCTTTGCTCCTTTGTCTACCAGCTCTACCCATACTTTGCAAGTTTGAGTGCTGTCCAAAAGTATTTCTAAGTGGAACAAAAATAAACATGCTTTTAAATATTTGATGTTGATACTTTAAGGGAGATTGACACATTTTGAAGAGGAAAGCAGCCTACAACACCTAAATTAAAAATAAATATTTATGTTCACATTTGTTCATCAGCTTTCCAAAATGTAAAAATATGTTTCATGTTGTTTTAAATAATGAAATGTGAAACAAATGAAAGATAAACTTTCTACAAGCTGAAAAGAAATAAGAAGACAAAGGCTTTGTTTATAGCTTAGACTTCAACAGTGCCCTTTGACAACCAATACAAATCTTAATTACAAATGGAATTATACATGTAAGAACTGCTCAAAACAAAGGAGTATTTTTTTTTCTCTCTGGTTTTCTTTGTGATAGTTTTAATTAGCTGCAACTCTTTGAACAATCATAGTCCTTGACTGCTCCTCAGACACTGATGGAAGTTGTTAACTTCAAATGGCATCTGTGGGGCTGCAGAAGTCTGGCTTTTCCTCTGAACAGTGTGCTCCCCATTGCTAAATTTATTCTCCGATATATCAGGATTTTGCATACATTCCACTTAATTGAGAAGTGAGTATTGTCCAGTAGCATTCCAATGATTGACATTAGGACACAATAAATTGGATTAATAGGCTGCAGCACCCTACCCACACTGGCAGAACTTTAATGAACTTCTCTGGTAAAGTAGGCAGCAACAGGGCTAATGTGTTTTGAAAAACAGCCCTGTTGAATTATATGGAAAAACAATCATTAGAAATAATGGCCAGCCATACATGGCATTTTCCACATGTAATCAGAAACCTGCCTTCAAAACAAATGGAGAGTGGAAAGGAAAAGTCAATTTGTGTCTTCCCAGCTTATCCTGAATTGTTTTTTTCAATTCCCTGTGGCCAACCGTTTAAAAGAAAGTGCCTGTCAGAAATGGAATTAGAGAATTCTCTTCCATCCCAATGGAACAGTCTGATCCACAGGGGGAAGCTGCAGTCCTGCATCAGGATCCAACCTTGAAGTGGGAAGAGAGGCGTGTACCCTGAACCTGTGGGATCAGGGAAGAGAGTCTCCCTGACTGAGCGCCCTTGCCACAGTCTCTGAAGCTGGGGGTTGAGGTGTCACAGCCAGATTTAGGTTTATAATAAAAGCTGTCATTTCAATCTAGTCCTGAGGGGAAGAGAAAGTTTGTTCCTGGGATCTGTGACTCACTGTGCTTGGCAGCACTGCAGCCTTCATTCATCAGAGCTGTGTGGTGCCTCAGCCTGCACGTCCTCCCGTGGGGCTGGAGGCATGGGCTGTTTGGGACAGAAGGGCATCTGCTGACTTCACAGGTTCAGGACATAAAGCTGGATATGTTTTAGAGCTGGGATGGAGAGGTGGAATATTTTTGAGGCCTTCCCCCACTGTGGAAAGTGTGTTAGTGAGGAATGGTGGGGATAGGCCTCAGAGAAACATTGTGCAGAGCTGCAACTTGGGCTAATGTTTTTTTAAAATTTAGCTTGTTCCAATAAGGAAAAATGAAAAATTGCTTATTATTGGTCATTGTTACAAATGGATTAGAATGGCTCCATTTTACTTTTAAGTTTTTATTAAACATAAACTGTGCCACAGAAATTAAGTGAAATGACATGGAATACAGAGCCTAATCCCTGGAACATGACCTGATCTTTCAGAGATATTGATCACAGACTCGCAGAATGCTTTGGGTTGAAAAGGACCTTAAAGAGCATCCAGCTACACCCTCTGCCCTGGGCAGGGACACCTTCCACTATCCCAGGTTGCTCAGAGCCCAGTCCAGCCTGGCCTGGAATGCTTCCAGGGATGGGGTAAACTCTTGTTTATTGGTTGAATTTCAGACTACTCATGTGAGCCAGAGAATGTCACTCTGATCTCCAGTAGAACGGAGAGTAGCAGCTAACATAGATTTTACCTGGGGGTAGGGCACATACCTAATAACATTGTCTTTCAAACTTCCTTTTCAAACAACAGTTCCTGATGCAATAGTAGTTTAATAGTGGATACCCTGTAAGAATTCCTATAAGTCTCCATTTTTTTTATTCTGTCTACTGTCATTTCCTGCCTCTTAAGTCTAAAAAAGAAAAAAATAGCATTTTTAAGCTATCGATTAAATTTTTTAACCATCACTTAAACTATCAGAAGTTTATTAACTACTGGATATGTTGCAGTGGCATCCAGGCACCATCCAAGAATCCAGGGTTTAGCAACCCTAGCAGGATAGGAAACCCAGAGAGAAGAGGAGACAGTCTTTTTCAAATTTAATTTGTATGCACTTGGTTCCTCAAGGTCTTCACAAGAGAAATGTACAGTAAAGCAACAGAGAGTACTTGCAATAAATTGGATAAATGTGCATGTGTCCACTAGAAAGAAAAATTTCAGAATTTCCTTCTGAACAGGGTGAAACTAACTGTTGAAATAATAACACATATTCCTTTGTTACTCTTAGTAATATCTCTGGATTTTTTTTCAAGTTTGTAGAAAAAATATACTGTTTTAAAAAATGAATGTCTGTGTCTATGAAAATATATACTGGAAATGATCCTCATCTCATTTAAAGTAGTACAGCTTGCTTTCTTTGACTAGATTACGCCTGATTTCTATCACTTAGGTATGCTTATTTTTAAGGGTTGTTATTTTTAGGATCCTTATTTTTAAAACCTGTTGAAGTGATATCACCCTTTCCCTTTAACTTCAATGGGATCAGGCTTTTGCATGCCATGATCTCTGTAAGATTTTCAAGTTTTTGCCACTGTAATCGTCTTGGGTTTTTCCTTCCTGTTAAAGCCAAGAACCGTGGGATTGCGATTCCTGTGGATTTGGACAGCCAGGTGAACACCCTGTTCATGAAGAGTCACTCCAACATGGTGCAGAGGGCAGCCATGGGGTGGAGGATGTCAGCCCGCAGTGGACCTCGCTTCAAAGAAGCTCTTGGTGGGCCTGCCTGGGATTACAGGAATATCATAGAGAAACTGCAGGTACAGAAATAGCAAACGGCTTGGGCAGCAGTGAGACTGCTGTTATCTCACATGTGCCAATGTGGAAGACACCAGAGACAGACCCAGTGCAATTTTAGTGCTGGATGAGAGGAGCCACTGCATTTCTGTGTGGGGGCAGCTGAAGGCTCAGCTCTTCAAGATCAGTTTTTGGCTCCTACAGAAATCAGAGAGGGGTAGGAGGTACCACAGAATGAGCTGAGCTGGAAGGGTCCCACAAAGATCATTGACTCCAACCCCTGGCCCGGCACAGGACACTCCAACAATCCCACCTTGTGCTTGACAGCATTGTCCAAAAGCTCCTGGAGCTCTGATAGACCATTCCCTAGGGAGCCTGTTCAGTGCCCCAGCACCCTCTGGGGGAAGAACCTCTTCCTGATACCCATCCTAACCCTCCTCTGACACAGCTCCAGCTGTTCCCTGGGTCCTGTCCCTGGTCACACAGAGCAGAGCTCAGGGCCTGCCCCTCCTCCTCCCCAGGTGAGGAAGCTGCAGAACTGCTGTGAGCTCTGACCTCAGTCCCCTCCAGCTGAACAGACCAAGTGCCCTCAGCTGCTTCTCGTGTGGCTTCACCTCCAGGCCCTTCAGCATCTTCATGTCCCTCCTTTTGACTCTTACACTGTGGTGCCCAAAACTGCACACAATATTTAAACTGTATTCTCCTTGAAGTGCTCCACAGAGCAGCATCTCCCTTCTGCCTTTCTATGGCCACATGGCCTGTTCTGGCTGCAGAGGAGATACTGGAGGCTCTGGGTCATGTTTGTGTTTCTGGAGATTGCCATGACATGGAGATCCCCTTGTGCGTAGAGCCTAAACAGCAGCAGGGGTTTATGACCCGAGAAAACAGCAGGACCAAGACAATTGGAGGGGCCCTAAACACCGAGGGCACAATGCCTGAGATGACACATAAACTGTGTGTGATGAGCATTGTTTTTCTAGCATACTGTCATCCTGACTGTTGCCACAGGTTTTGGGAGCACTAGTGCAGAGGAGAAATTTGAAAGAGAGTAAAAATGGGAACCTTCTCCCCCTTGCCCTGCATGAGTGGCATGAAGAAAGGCTTGAAGTAGCTTTACAGCCACCTGGGTTGCCCAGGGCTCTTGCAGCTGGGCATCACACTGGGTCAAGCAGTGCATCACACCAAATTGTGCAACTCCACAGGCAACACCACAGCCATGTTGTTGGAGTTCTCTTGCAATTATGGATCTTCTCCTGTCTTCCCCAGGACGTGGTGTCCTCCTTGGAGCAGCAGTTCACGCCCATGATGCAAGCTGAATTCTCGGTGCTGGTTGATGTGCTGCACAGCCCAGAGCTCCTGTTCCCTGAGGGCAGCGATGCCAGAATAAGATGTGGTGCTTTCATGTCCAAGTAAGTGGTGTGCAGAGTTTCTTTGGGAAAGATGGCAGGGTTTTAACATTTTCAGCAACAATTACCTCTGGTTTTCAGCAGAGATTTAAACATACAGGTGTCCAAGTTCATTGTTGAAAACTTGAAGTGAGGTCTTTTGCTCCTTATTTTATAATTTTTAGCAGTTTTGTTGTCTGGAGAGCGCAGAGAGAGAGAGGCTGTCTGCCTTACCTGCTAGAAATGGGATGTTAGTGGCTTGTTAAAATGGTGGTAGGCTCAACCAACTTCTGTTTTCTCAATGGGCTACTTTTGCTATTACATTTCACCAAATCTACAACAGAATCTTACATTTTCCATAGCAAAATTTTCAAGAATTCATAATGAAGCAGTGGGCTGCTCAAGACTTGTGGGGTTTTTGTTGGATTTTTTTTTTTTTTTTTTGGTACAGCAAATCGATATTTTTATTTTAAACTGCCAACAGCTCTTTGAAAATTCATTTCACTGGGCCCCCTATCTGGTCTTGAATTATTAGTTGTTTTATTTGCAGTCAGTGCATTGGAATAGAGTCTTGCATATTTTTTATTAGTCCTCAAGTGAGATGCCCTCACCGCCCTTGAGAAACTGTAATTTTAACAGACATAACTTGGGGGAAATGAATGCACTTGGCAGCTCTCCTGATTCCTTGGTTATTTGCATATTCTGTAGAGGTAGCATTTTAACAATATACTTTATAAGTTTGGAAAAATTACAAAAATAATTAAATTTTGAGATTATCCCCTCCCATTCCATGTCCTCTCTCCAAACTCCTGTTTGAAGCCAGTATCAAAATGCAAACAAAACCCCAAAACCTGTCCAAGGCCTTCAGATTTCTTCCCCTCCTATTTTCACAAACATTTCTCTAGCAATGTGTGAACCAGTGTAAGGACCTGTGCACAGATCTGTTCTGCACAGACAGAAAGGCTGCTTCTGGTCTGCTTCAGCTGACTGAAATCCAAACTCCTGTCACAGTCATAGCTGGAGACAGAAATGGACCTTGTTTTCTGGCTTGTCAAGTAGTTGTGTGAATGTAAACAACAATTATGTTTCATCCAAATGTCTGTATTTCTGAACACTTCCATGTATGGTTTTTTGGAAATCCTGTTGGCTGAATACCATTTGCTAATTATATCATAAATATATTATAACCATCATAGAAGTTGGAAGGTGTAAAGGTTGTAGCTTTTAGAGTTTGCAAGATGCATGGTGAACACTGGTTACCTTTAAATAATTGTTAAAATAAGATACCTTTAAATAAAGGAAGGATAAAATAGCAAGTATGGATCTTAATCTGGAAGTCCTTATAAAAAGTGGATGTAGAATTCTGCCTTCTGTATGGGCAGTAAGATATGGAAGTTGGCATAAAAATCTCCCAACACCTTGAAAGTCCTATTTCCTTTTTAATTATGATTTCTCTTGACCACATTTATTTCCTTTCCTTGAAGAAAAATATGGGCAACTTTTACGTAAAGAATTGTAGTATGCTTAGCAACAATGTGCAGGGCTCTTTAGGTTTTAATATTTTACTTTCAGGTTGATTAATCACACAAAGAAGCTAATGGAGAAGGAAGAAAAGCTCTGCATTAAAATCCTTCAAACTTTACGAGAAATGCTTGACAAGAAAACCAACTTTGCAGAAGAGGTACTGCTACCACTTTAATATTAAATATAGAACTAACAGCATGGTATTCATAACAGAACCTGACATGATTTAGAGATACCTGTGCATGTTTTAGAGATAACCTGGTGTCTTAGGAACAGTGTGGTAAGGTAGTAAGTTTGGAACAAAAGAAACTCCCTGCCTTACATAGTTTTGTGTGAGGGACTTGATAAGAGTCAAGGCAAGCAAGATGAAATGAATTAGCAGTAGTAAGTATTACTATGTATAATTATTATATATTGGATATTCTCTATTTCTGGAGATTAGTCTTAATTTGTCACACTCGACTTTACCATAAAATCAGTGGAAATACAGGGATTTTTAATTGCAATTTTACAGTTTTTCCCTGCTGCCCGTGGTGCCAGACTTTTGTACTCCATGTGCTTTTTAGTGCTCCCAAATGTGTGAAAGGAAATCTGCAATATTTAAGCAGAGCTGCCAGTTTGGGGAAGAAGTGACATAGTCTGTACTCTGTGTCTAATTATTTCTTGCATTCCTGTCTCCCTTCATTGCCCAGTTTTCTCTTGCAAAACCAGGTCTTTCAAATGCCTCTTTTATTTTGCCTGTTCCTTTGGCTATCAGTAGGCAGATTCAGATGTAGATGTCAGGTGTCCCTGTTCTTTCTGAGCCTGATCCCCGTGTCCTTTGTGTAGTTTCCTCTTATCCGTATTTCTGGGTATTCCCCAAATCCTTTCAGCATAATTCACTCTTAAATATGAATCATGGAGCTATCATCTAATCTCTCAGTGCTGACATCAGACCTGCTCTGTGCAAAAATAACCAGTGTAAGCAGAGGAAACCAACCCCATCTTCACCTCCTCCTCAAAGAAAACCTCCTTGAAGACCTGCGCAGACAAATTCTTTTTAATGTCATAAAAAGAATTTCACAGGGGAAGCAGATATTATTCTTTCTTATTATTCATATTTATTCTAATAGTATTCTGGGGGCATAACAACTGCATCACATGGGAAAAACAATTTGCTTTTGTAACTGACCTTTGCCAAACCTCCCCAAAAGAATTACAAAGACCCACTATAAGTTAACCTCATCTCAGGACTACAGGGGAGGAAAAAAGGCAACACTTTTAATGTAGGACTTGAAACAAGCAAGAAGATTTGCTTGTTTTAGTTGCTCCTTGTACCCTGTTGTGGGTGCTGAAAAAGGGAGACAGAGTTAAGGGAGGGAATTCCCATCAGAGGGAATGTGCCCCATCAGTCTGTAAAGGCTCTGCTTTTCAGGAGGGGGTAAAGGAGGTGTATTCCCAAATCCCTCATGTGATCTCCCCCATCTTGGGGGTGCATGGTGGGTGGAGAAGCTCCTTCCAAACAGAATTTCTCCTCTGTGCTTCCTCTAGAGTCCCATTGGTTTTACACTGAGTAATGTGATGAATCAGTGCAAACAAATACGTGAATAAACAAACTTGGATATGCTTTGCATGTGCTTCTCTGGCTTGCCACTCTTATGAGTCATTGTTCAATGCCATGGACTTCAGAACAGTAAAAATAGCACAATGAGTAGCCTCATGTGCATGTTTCCCATCTTTTTTTTTTGAGTTGTGAGCTCACTGCCTGCAAAGTTATTCAAGTATGGTATGAAGATATTAAAAAAAAAAAATGGAAGTACACACATAATGGTCATAACCAGAACAAAGCTACAGAGGGACGTGGGACATTTTCACAGGAAGCCAGAATTTGCTAATCTCCTGTCAAATTGTATTTTCTGTGACAAACCTGACAGAAAGGATAAACCTCTACTTTCTGCACACTTTCTCACAGTGAGAAAGAAGGATGAAACAATGAAATAACATTTCCTCCACTCTCTTCACGTTAATTCCCACCTCTGAGCACTTTCTACAGTCTTTGTCCTTCATTTGACCACTGGAAGGTAGCTTATGTGATTTGCTGAAGGAACAGGAGGCAAAATAGGAGTAGGGGCTTATTTCACTGATTTTATACCTATTCCTGCATCCACTATGTCAACTCTATTGCTTCACCTCCCCTTGGTGGTGAGTTTCAGGTCTCTGGTGCTCTCCTGGATCCTTGGATTTCCTTGCAGTCAGCCTCTGAGGCAGCACTCACTTGTGCCTTGTCTTGCAGCATCACAGCATCTAATCGTGCTGGGAATCAAAGTTCAGTTTCAGAAGTTTGATTTAAGGTATATAAACGACACATAAAACCTCCTGGCCATTGATTGGCTCTCATAAGTAATTGTGGGTGATTATTGCCATCTCCTGGGAGTTCTGCATTGAGTCCTAGCCCTGGTTGTATTGATTAGGTCACTAACTGGAGTGAAACGTGATCTACAGCCCCTCTCTTCCAGAACAGCATTAAAACACTTGGGGAAAGCAGTGTGTGGAGGGAGCTCATATAGCCTCTGTTCAGATAGCTACTGTAGTATCTAAATGTATTTATCTAAAGCTGGCTTCAGACTGACTACTTGAGAAGAAAAGCAGGAGGGACAGAAAGGACTGTGCTTGGACTAGATCTGCCCCATCTATATTTGGGTTTAGAATTGCTGGCTGGTTTTATACCCATTTTGCAAAACTTGAAGGATCTTGGACTGGGATTTTTGACTTTATTTAGGCATATCTGTTTGTGTTTCACCGTCGTACTTGATATCAGTTTAATTTCTATGTGAATGTTGCCTCTAGACCTATTTATACACCTCAGTTTGAATATGAGTAACATTTCCAAAAGAACCTGAGAAATGTAGACTGATGTGTGCTCACTTTGCAAATGACTGGAGAAGTTTAAAATCTTAGCATTACCTTGCTGCCCTGCTTAAAATGTCTATCCATACAACAGAGCTGGTGGACCAGGAAGGGAGGTCCAGCAGCTTCAAAGAGGGTCCAGAAGCTTAAATTAAACCCTCCTCAGTGAACTGGATGAAGTTGTGGAACTCTTGACCAATGGTGCTCATATGGCGACTTCTTGCCTCACTCCAGCTGCTGGCATGGCAATGCCTTGGGTATGGACAACCTTCTGATTTCCCACCTGTTCATAAATCAGGGCAGCACCTCTGGGGGAAAAATATCCTCCCTGCTACCATGTATATATTACATCTGATCAGATGTGCTAATGGATGATAGGACGTTACAGAATGTGGCAGAATCCAGGCTTGTGTGCCCCTCCCTAAGGCAGCTCCTCTGAGAAACACTACTGTAAATGAATGGAGCCCTTCAGGAAGGGGTGCCTGTGCTGCAGAGCACACACTTCATACTTTCTCTTCCTCTTTTAGGTGTTGAACTTCAGTATAAATAATTGAAAACTGCATTTTTAAGTGTCAGTAGAACAAAGACTCTGTAAGCTGCTTAATTGTCAGAAATAAGTAGTTGTGCTTTTTGCCTTTTTTGGAAAAACTCATGAAAAATGTTGGTTTTCTCTTAGACACTTGCACTAGTTCATGATTTAAAATCATGGAAGTAGTTTTGTGGCCTTTTGTTTTGCAGGGTTAATATTTCTGCATTCCACTTTAGATATGAAGTGCAAGCTATGAAATGTAAGCTGTTCTCTCCCCTTTGTTTGCAGGAACACCACCAAGCATACACATGAAAAAACCAGTACAGCTTTGGTGAAAATACAAATGTATTCTATTCCTGTAAGATTTGGTCCCAGATATGGCCACTGCTGCTCTTGGTCATTTTGGCCAGAAAAACCAAATCTTTTCATGTGGAGCTGTTGACAAAACTCCAGTGAGTTTGTCAAAAAGAATAGCTCTAGTTTATTATTGTATTGATCCACCAGACAAGCTTAAGCCAGCAGGAGCTGCAGGTCTTTTTCTGCTGGGGTAAATGGCCTCAATGGGTTTTAGAAGCCAGGAGATTTTTTTGGGGAGCCACTACAGTGTCCCAGCATTGCAGCTCGTTGAATCACAGACCTTCTCAACTTAAACTGCATTCTATTTTATAGCCTCATTTTTTCAAGATGATTTGAATTATTTCCATGTGCAAATTAGGCAGCGTTTAGATAAAAAGCATTTGTAGGTTAAAAAAAAAAAAAAGGAGGAAAAGGAGAATAATTCTGAAAATGTGTTGCTTGCTGAATGTGTCATACCTCAAAAGAAAGCCTATTTTAAATGGGAGAGCAGGATCCAAATTCCTTTATTTGTGTTACTACTCGCTTTTTGGGTTAGTGGCACTGCAGGCATTTTGAAGAATTACATTTAATTTTTCCCTGTTTCTGCTGTCAGGTTTTTTTAGTGCTGATATATAAAAATACCTGTGCACTGGCCTGTTTTTCCCTGTTGTCAACAGGCCATTCTCCTCACTAAGCTCAGTGTGCCTGCGTGGTGATAGGGGGTCAGAAACACCATAGGAGAACATGTATGCCCTGTGCTGTTTGTACTGAATTTTTTTAGAAAATCACTTACCTATTTTAGCTGATAAAGGACACCTTTGCAGGATCCTGCACTAAAAGCTCACTCCTTAGGAAGCCAGTTCACAGGGAGGGACTGGAGGTGCAGAGAGGAAGAATGTTTGGTTATCTCCAGCAGTGCCAGCCTGGTTGTGACCAGCACTGACTGGTATGGTCAAAAAACTGCTGTTGTGGCTTTGTCATGGGAGTTAAATGATGAGTGAAAACTGAACAAAGCCCTCGGTCTTGAAGATGCTTTGTGTGAAGGTGGTGATCAGCTGCAGAACCAAAGCCTCCAGGAATTCATTGCAGCAGAGGATTCAAGCTTTGCTATTGCCCTGAATGCTCTGAGCCAGTAATTGCAGTGGCAGGAGCACCAGAGCTTTCAGATATGCAAGACTAAACACTGGAAGTGGTCAGAACCTTAAAGTGTGGTAATTTCTCATTAGACCCACGCACTGACATTTTACAACAGAGAGAAAACCTACAGAAAAGCAAACGAGCACAGTTTCACTTTTCCCCCTCTAGGCTGCAAGCTGGGATAATTAAGCAAAGGGATACCAAGAGGCATGTGATGGTGTTGTTTGTTCTAGCCAGGTGTTGTCAGCTACAGTGCTCAGAGCCTCGGGCTATCAGCCACTGTTGTGTTGTTATTGTTGCACATTTCTGGGGCTGTGACAGGCAGCATCAACCAGAATATTCTGAATTAGCATCCCTCATCTTTGGGGTACTCCCCTTATCCCTCCTGAGATGTGCATTGTTCTGGACTGAAGGACAATGCTGCTGGACAGCCCCCAGATATTTTGCTGGATTTTTGATCATGCACATTTGTTGCTGATGCAAAAACCTGCGAGAACTCGGTATATGAAAAGTGTGACTTATTTTTAAAGGGATTTTTTTGTTTTCTGTACGTAAGAGGCCCTAGAGATTTGCTCCAGTTTTGGACCATCACCTGCTTGTTTCAGCTTCAGAAGCCTGTTCAGAGCCACTGTGCTTGGGCCAGTTGTAAGGCACTTACACAGGTCTGTGCCATGGGTAGTTTCAGGCAGAGTGCATTGCTCTTGTTGAGTTGGACAAGCATTTTAAAGTTGTGTATCAAGGACAGGTAATTCAGGAGACAGCCCTCCTGACACCCTACAAAGTGCAGGCCCTGATCTAGTGCAAGGCAGGAGAAGTTTAATCTGCTGCAGGGGCAGTGAACACAGACCTAACTACATTGCAGTCATGATTTTGCCCTCTTTTTAATTTGCATAATTGTCAACTCACCATGGTGCAAATAAGGTATCTCCAGAGACCGAAAGGTACTTCTGTCTCAGGTGATAGTTCAGTGAGCAGTGATGTTCACTGCTCTCTGGTACTTACTCTTTTTAGTTTCAAAACCTTGGTTATTTTTCCTTTGTTTGTTCTTCAAGTGACAAACAAATCTAATGGCAGGATGCCCAGGCTGTAAAAACACATGGTTGTTAACACATTTCATCCAAAAGATTGTAGTCTCTCAGCAGCTCATATTTATCAAATTTTAAGAATATGGTATGTTGTTATCCAGTTTTCTTTGAGAAATATTAAGCCCCAAATCATGATTGATAAATTATTTTGGAACTTGTATCACCTACCTACCCTTCTCACATACATCATCTCTCCTCTAAAGGAGCATCTGACGCTGTAAAATATTTTTTTGTAGGTACTGATTTAAACAGCATCAACCAAACCAATAAAATTGGAGTAGCTTGTTCCTTGCTCTGAACATCAAATGACCAATTTCTGCTCTGGAATTTCCCCTTTACAAAGTGTATGGGACAAAGGAGGTTTGCTCTTCTTATTTCACATTAGCTCCTTCCTATGGATGTGATCTTAAGAAGACCAAACCAGCAAGAAAATCTTAACTGCCTGCAAACTGTTTGACATCCTTCTCTATTGATATTGCTATTTGTTAAAAACAAATAAAATAGAGTGCAAGAGAAGAGAGCTGTTTAATAAATGAAACTGTTAGAGCTCTGAGGACAATTCATGTCACCTTACTCAGGTACAATATTCATGGAACTTATCAGGATCCTTTTTGTGAACAACAGCAACTAGATTTTCTTTTGTTGTTTTGAATACAGGTGAGATGAATTTCACTAAAGACTTCAGTACATCCAGAAGTTAAATTCCATGCTCACTATAGCTCTTTGAATCAAATTTTACATCATGAAGATATCAGGACCAAGGTTTTCTCCCTGACTTGTTTTATTTCTATATTTTAAATTACAATGAAGCAGATTTTTAGGAATTTAGTGGAAGGTTCTAGCAGATCCTAGATTGGCAAGGGACTAGGTATATGACCAAAGATATAAGTTAATATGTAAAATGAGTCAACAGTTTTATCATATTTTTCTTGTCTCCAGGTGTGTGGAGGTCAGTGTGAGAATAGATTCACGTGCAAAAATATAAATATTTATTTTAATTGATTTATTCCTTTTCTTTTTCTTTTACATCCATGTTGGAGTTGTATTAGAAGATAAATATTGGAATGTTCATTTGGTGTCTTAGCATATTGTTTTTAGTGGAGTAGATGGTCTTGTTTAGAACGATATGTGTTAATGCTCTCAGAGTTACTTAACAGGAGGAAAAACATAATTCCCATGGCCACCCTAATTTTAGTATTTGGTGGTTGTTCAAAGTGGCTGGTTGACATCCCAAGGAGCCTTTGTGCCTATTTGCAGAGCAGGAGCAATTGACATGGGTGCAACAGGGGTTTCCATAACCCTGGGAGCAGCTACACTGAGGTGGGAAGGGAGTCCAGAGGAACACGGGGGAGAAACAAATTGCAGGCACCCTGAAGTTTGGGATGGTTGCAAGGTTTTTTGGGAGTTAGGAGAACAAAACTGCATAAACCTTTTTCCTGACTATTATTCTGGAAGATGTTTCTCCCCACACTCTTCCCACTCCCTTTTCCCATACAGAATTAATTAATCCCACTTCCCTATCCCATATAGAATTAATTTCTATATGAAAAGGCCACATTTATGAGCACTTTCAGTACCTCTGCCAGGTAATGGTTATAATTCTTACTGGGAAGCACAGAGAGTGCTGCAGTATCACAGAGACCACAGTGTGGCAACTGTGGACTTTTCAGAAACATCTCCTGTCTGTGGGAGCAGGTCAGCTGCTGCTGCTGCACGGCTCAATTCCCACAGCAGTCAAATCTCTGCAGTAGTCGTGGAGGGGGCAAGAGAAAATGTCTCCTTTGGATTTGAATTTCCTTGGAAGGGGAAAAGGGTTCTTTTGTTTTCTGGGTGGGTTTGTTGTTGTTATTGTTGCTGTTGTTGACTATCACAAATTTGCTGCTGCTTTATTTAATATGTTTGAGCAACAACCCTGTTTGTACTTTGCAGTTGCACCAGAGATAGCAGTGAGCAGAATTCAATGCCTTGTATTAAGGATGGCCAATGAATATTTATGATAGACCTAGGGAGCCAGTAATAAAAACGAAATCGGCGTGATGCCACTAGATCCAAACCTTTGATCTCTGTTTTAAGAGAAAATACAATCAAGCAGGGGATAATGGACTCATTATAATGGAATGGTTAGTTATGGTTACTTAGGGCAGCGTGAATAGGTGGCATTACATAAACTGCTCTAGTCCAAGATTTATGATCCAGAAATGTGTTTCAGGCACTGAGTTTCTACAGAAAACATCAGTTTATAATATTGTTTTGGTTTAGTCGGTCCAGGCACAAAAAATTAAAGATACATCCCTTTCAGATACCAGGCTGGGGCAAGCTCTTGCCTTACTAGGGACAGCAAAAGCACTAAGAACCAGCAAGGCCCTTCTACTCGACCTCCTTCTGTGCTTCTGCTCCTCATCCATCACCCTTTGAGCAGGTAGAGGGAGGGCTGGGCATTGCAGAGGGCTGGAAATTAGATCCCACCCCCTGCCCAGGCTGTCTTACCAGATACCAGCTGTGAGGGGACACTTGGGGTCGTCAGGAGAGAGGGGACAGCTTCCAGTTTGGCATCACCAGGAGCATGCAGGGATGGTGGCTGGAGATGTGTGTCACAGCTGGATGCACCCACCTCCACCAGGAGCAGGGAGAATCTCCTGCAGAGTGCTGAGACATCTCCTGGGAACACTAATGAAGGAAGGAGCTGGTGTTCAATAGGAACAGGGAGCAGGAGCAAGTGAGCTATTTTTCTTTTTAATGGTTGCAATTACTTGCTTAACACCCCTGCCACACCAAGCAAGAGGCAGAGGAGGGCTGATTCCAGGCTGTAGATGAAAGCTGATCCCAAGGTCTCTGTCTAGCCAGGCAGGAGGAGGAAATGGAAACTCACTGTTTTCTGATTAGTTTCAAACTGATGTAATTTCTAAGGGACTTCATCACTAATGACATCTGGCAAGGGATTAGTCTGTAATGTGGCCCATCTCCCCCTTCTCCCCTTTTTCAAGAAAAAGAAAATACATGGTATATTGAACTTTGGAAAACAGCTATTAAGCAACCACAGAAACTGCTTCTGATAGGATTTTTTTTTTTTTTTTTTGGTCTGATGAGGATTTTACCCAGCATGTTTGGCCTTGGAGGAGTGCCTGGATGGTATTGCCAGCTGGAATTGTCAGAGCTGCTTTGTCTTCTGTCCCAGGAAAACAGAAGCCTGGCAGGCAGTCACTCTCGCTCTTATTTCATATCCCTGCTTAGTCAGAGTTGCCAGCCCCAAGCACTGAAAACCCTGAGTCAGGCCACAAACAAATCACGAGATTTGGCTTGAAAATCATGAGATTTTTTAATTACAAATAGTTTATTTGGGATTTCTCTGAGTCTTTAGAGCGTCTGTTCTTCCAATTTTATTGTACAAATCCCAGAGTTTGAAGTATGCTTTGCTGAATTACACGTGTTTATTTACTGAAATAAAAGCCAGGTTAATTTATGGTTACCTGACCTCTGGAGTTTGTGGGGAAAGGACCAGAATACTTGCAGGGAACCTTTCTGCTGCCAGGGGTGCCAGCAAGAGGCACTGCTGGCCCTCAGCTGGGGGATAGGGAAATATGCTCAGCAGGGTGGGGTGGGTGTTGGTAACTCCAGGTACAGAGCTGTCACTGGGGGCTGGGGACAGGGCCTTGTCACTCTGAAAATTCCTTTTGGCAGACTTGTCCAAAGCATTTTGTCCCCAATTACTGAGCAGTTACACCAGCAAAGTCTCCTTATATTCCTTTCTCCTGCAAGCTTTTTACTCTCCCCACCTCCCTTATTTTTTACTACTTTTCTCCTCTTTCTTGCAAAAACTTGATTTTTTTGACTCTTTAGCTGTCTACAGTAGCATTTGTGTCCCATTACCCCTCCATCCAGTGGGGCTGGATACCAGTCTGCCTGTCTCTGCTGCAAAAGAAATCTGGATATCCTTGACTCTCAGGTCTTACAGTTTTAAGACTCCTTACTGCTTCCAGAGGAACAACAAGCTTCCCTTGAACCAGGTGTTTTCTCAGCTGTGACCAGTTAGAGGTTCCCAGCTCTAAGGTTCCTCCCAAGCCGCTCTACTGGGTGCAGTTCAGCATTTTAAGAAACCAGACTCTTCTAAATATACAAATATTTGACTGTGGCTCTCTAAAAATGAAAATCTTTGCATTTAAACAAATGCTGGAAGCCCTGCATATCGTTGGGAAGTTCTTCTTTTACAGTTTTTTCAAAGGGGCTAAAAAATGTTCCTGGAGAATAGACTGCAGCCTGAGTATTCTTAATTTTGCCAGGAGACCCACATTAACCAGGTTGCTTTGGTGAGGCAGAGGATGTTAACAGTGGTAATTCACTTCTAGCAGTAAAGTGTAGGCTGGTCAGTAAAGTCACCCAGATGGCACAGAGGATTGTTCTGGTTATAGGTCACAGTCTTTCTTAAATTTGCCCTCATTGTTGCTTGCATTTTGTCATAGTCATGATAATTCTCATAATAAAACCAACCATGAGGACTTAGAAAGGACCGTTTGAAAAATGGAAGTTGAACCATTTCTTCTTTTCCTTCATGTTTAAGTATTCTTACAGCAAATAACATCATGCCTGGGAAAACCTCAGATTTTATTGTTTGAGTTTGGATTTTTGTTGTGTGTGGAGAAATGTTTTCATGAAAAAAAACCCCAAAACATCAGTCAGAGCAGCAAGTTTAGGAGAATACTTGGGGTTGGGGTGTGCTTAGACAGAAATGAGGAATTTGTACTGCAGAAATGTGGGCAAAGTGCTGGCTGTGTGTGGGCACAGGGCTGGGAGGTGACAGCTGAACTGGCTCCTCCTGGAGTCCCACCTGATGCTCAACCAGGCTGCTGAGAAGGGTTTGCTGTCCCCAGTGTGGTCTGCAGGGAGCCACTTGACTTCGATGAAGTTGTTTATATAAAAAGAGATTATTTCCGTACATGCGATACTGAAAGAGCTTGTTTTAACTCAGTAGCAAATTCTAGCACACTGGGTACTCTAAATGCAGGTCTTTTACTTCCCTTTTCTTAAAAAAAAAAAAAAAAAAAAAGAAAAAAGTAAAAACCCCCAAGAAGTCAACTATTTGGTATATACTTTAATTCATCATGCATTTAACCTATTTTTGAAACTATAAACAATTTGAAACTAAAGAAACAATTCCTTTGTCTTTTTAAACTAGCTGTCTCCTAATTTTGCACATACTTTTTTTCCTTTTTCTCTATTTTTCCCCTGATTTTTAGCCGAAGAAAGACTTTATTTGCGAGCAGGAAAGGAAATGTTGCTGGAATAATGTTTTCTTTTGATCTACCCCACAGTTTATGGCTTCTGTGTCTTAAGTTCAGTACTTTGATCACTATCTGTCTGTTTTGCTGCTAAGCCCTATGCAGCGTGATTTTACTATTGAGCCAGCTGGGGCTCTGCCCCCTGCAAGAACCGTGAGGTAGTAAAATCTGAGTAAATTAAAAGAGTTTTCTCAAGCCTCTTCTGCACGATTCTCAGCTCTTAATTTCACAGCTGAAAAGTGGCTGCTGTCTTGCCCCTGCCGATGCCGTGCCCGTCCAGCTCCATCTTCCAGCAGGGGCCTCCAGAGCCACAGGAGGTGGCAAAGCAGCACCAGGCAGCTGCAGCCCTGCACAAAGGGGCTCTTTCACACACGTTCCTGCTAGGAAAGCACATGTGCAGCTAAAACAAGTTCCACTGCCCATCTGACTTGAGCAACAGCCATCCGAGGGAAGCAGTTTTTTGTTTTTTTTTTTTTTTTTTTCCCTGAGATTGGTCAACAGATATATTGCCCTTGTTTCTGACTGCTGTGTTTAGGGCCAGAGCTTTGGTAATTCTAGATTTTTTTGTGGAGAGGAGAGTTGCTGAAGGACAAGCCAAGGGAACTGAGGTTTCCCCCTGACAGGCTACTGTGCACAGGGAGGTACCACCACCGTGGGCATGTGTCAGTGCAGCACAGGGTACTTTTAAGTAGCACAAGCTCACTCCCGTTTTGGGCTCCTCTCCAGAGGACTGAGTGACTCACCTTGAGAGAAGGTCTCTCTGAAAGTGGAAGCAGGACTTTGCATATGACAGTGCAGAACCTCGCAGGTTGGCAGGGCGCCTGTCATCTCCTCCCTAAATCAAGGAGTGTGCTCCTGGGCTTTGTGAATGAAAGATTTGTTAGGGAAAAAAATGGCATGAAGTCTTAAAAAAAAATTAATTTATTAAGCTTGGCTTACTGTGTAAATTTTTGTTCTGAAGTTGGCTTCTATTGGAAAAAACATGCTTTTAGAAATTTGCTGAAATGTTGGCATACACTAAAGGAGCTGCTTCTTGAGTTGTACAGACTCCAGAGACTCTTCCTGCTGTGTTGGCCAACTTGATTTGCAATGCCTGTTCTCCTGAAGGAGGATTTCTGGGTCAAGGTGGCTCCAAAAATCTGCAATCCAAGGGGGTGATCCAACAAAAGACAAAGCAGAGGGGCTTGTATGGAGCACCCTCCCCTTCAAACGTGCCGGTGGCACACAGGCACTGCTACCCGGCGTGGGTGAGGTGGCTATCAGCTTCCGAGGCAGGGAGATGGATGTTGGTTAGGAGAGCTGGGGCACGTGTTAACCCCACACTCCGGTGATGTGTGGCTGTCATACCTGCGGGGATGCCAACCTGCAGGCGGTGACACTGGGAGGGACCCCCCTGGCTGGAGGGCATCTGGCTTTGACACGGGGCAGAGCATGTTTTACCCCCAACAGCCAATAACATCCATTATCAAATACCACCTGCCCTGTTTGCAGAAAATCCCTCCAGATGACACTGGAGGCATTTCAAAACCCACCTGGACGCGTTCCATTGTCACCAGGGCAGGGGGGTTGGACTGGAAGAGCTCCAGAGGTCCCTTCCAGCCCTATCAATCCTGGGATTGTGTGAGAAGAGTGGTCACCAGGCACTGGAGAGGAGCGGCTGGTGCCCAGCCCTCCCCACACGTGCTGGGAGGGTGATTTGGGTGAGAGCCCTGCCAGCAGGATGGGGGTGCCGGGGGTGCGGTGCCCGGGGCCGCTCCCGGGGGGCAGCGCTCTGTGCCGAGGGGATGCGGGCGAGTGCAAGGCGGCGGCTTCCACCTTTACAATTGTCCCCCGTGCTGTAATCGCCTTTGGCCGGGCAGCGATTTAATGAGCTGTTTGGGCATGTGACCGCGGCGCATGTGAGCGGCGCTGCCGGGGCCGCCGGGGGAGGCGCGGGCGCTGTTATGTAATGGGCGCAGTGTCTGCTCCGTGCGGCGGCCCCGAGCCCGCGGGGAGCCGAGAAATGGCTCCCCGAGCTTCCTGCGGGGCTGGCTTTGCGTGGAGCACGCAGCCCCGCGCCGCCCGAGGGAGCCGGCTTTGCGCCTTATGTAAGGCGGCGGGAGCGGCCGCGGGGGACACACAGAGCCCCCCTCCCTCCGCTCTGCCCCCGCCCCGCCGCAAGAGCGTGGAACGGCCTTTGGTTTCATCCTGCCCCTCTCCCGCTTTGCCGCCGCCTCGAGCAGGGGTTCCGCAGGCAGCGGAGATGCCTCCCCGTGTCGGGGGATGCGGGATTTGGCAGAGGATGCTGGAGTGCAGCCTCTGAGGTTTGGGTGTGCAGGTGGCCTGTGAGGAGTTTCCATAAATTATTTTGTGTGTGGCTCCCTGGTGGCATTACACAGGGGTGCTTGTGTGAAGCTGCAGATGTTCTTGCCATCAACCTCTCACCTTTTATCCAGTTATCTGCAAAGAGAATGAGGTCCTGTGACTGGGGACAAAACTAAAACAAAAAAAAAAAAACCACCATATTTGGAGCATCTGGGGCAGCTTTAAATTTAAGTAGCAATTTTTATTGATAATCAGGTGAGGAGCAAATTGACATAACAGCTGAAAGCCAGAGAAGGGCTTCCTCCATCCCCACCCTGCAGCATTCACCATTTCTCCAAAGTACCATTTGAAATTCCATCCTTCCTCCTCTGATGGAAGCTAATGTTCATTGTCTTGCCCTTGAAAAGAATAATAATGCTGCCCAGGAGCTGTGAAGAAACCAAACGCTCCAGAATTTTGAGCTGTATTAAATCTCCCCTACTTTCTAAGGGCCAGAATATACTGCTTACAGGCAGCCTGATTGCATGGCAGTCAAAACATTTTCCTCTTAAACATTTCCCCTGCCACCACTACAGTAAGAAAATAGCCATTTATAAAGCTGTGCTTGCAACAAACTCCAGTGCTGTTTGATAAGATCAGGTGTACTGGTTGTGCATCTGGGGAATATTCAACAAATAATATCACTTTTTATGATACAGATTCTGTTTCCCTGTATTTATTGTATTTCCAAGAGGAAGTTATTGTTGGAGTTGTTTTTGTATTAATAGGCATCACAAAATGGTATTTTGTTTTGGTGGTTAAAAGATTTTTGTCTTCCCTTCTGTTGCTTTTCCTCTATTTTTCACTTCACCTCTCTATATACAGCAGACCTATGTTGAAATATACATTGTTATGATAGTTACATAACCCTGTCTTGCAAAGTGCTGAAAAATGATCCCTGGCTTTATCTTCTGAGTATTTTTTAAAAGTAACAGGTTTTGTGTATAATCTAGCACAGTCAAAAGACAGAGGGAGGCATTGCTTTCCACAAATCAGAACAAAAATAATAGAAATTATCCCCCAACAAATATCATATGCTGTGCTTTTGCTAGCCAGTGAGTCTTAAAACCAGAAAGTATAAATGCATTTGCTAACGAGTGGATACTGAGTTGATTTAATGAGTTGGTGATGCAGTTGGTGACTGCTCATTATCATCAGAGAATTTAACTTGCTGCAGCAACTCAGGAAATAAATGAGTACAGCTCAGACTGGACTGTGTAGTGAGTGAAATGAGAACTTTTCCTCTCTGCAGTTCTAGCAGTCTTTGGTTTTTCCTGCTTCATATCAGCCATGCTGAGATGTGTTTCAGGTCCTTTAACCATCCTTGCTGATCCTTCCAAGGATGGGTATGGAAGTGGTGCCAGACTCTGCCTCTCGTGAGCACAGGGAGTGCCCAGACAGGTAAACAGATTCAGAGGTCTTGACAGCTGGAGATTAACAACAGGCCTTCTCCCAGAATAAAGGGCCATTCTTCTCCCAAGGTGTGGAGAGGGAATATTAGGACTCTGGTTATCATCTAACAGGCATTACAGGAGATAAGGAGCTCCAAAGGTGTGGAAAGCTCTTACTACAGCTTGAGCAGGTCAGGTTGCTTTTGAACAAAAGCATGCCAGGAGTCCTGCTGGACTCTGCCAGTGCTAAAAGTGTTTGACTGGTCGAATGGAATTACCTTATTCAGGTACCACTTGTGGAAAGAGAACAGCAAAACCCTTCTCATTCTGTAGCCTACATTTTATGGGGCTTCATTCCTTAAATACCAATGTTCCCTCAAAGCTGTGGGTGTTAGATACTGCAGAAGCACAGCACATAAATAATGACATTTGTTTTATTTTGGAGTTGTTAGAAAATCAGTGTCCCTGTAGGGTATAAATACAGTAGAAAAGGGTTTGTGTGTTTGCACTTCAAGACAAAAGTTCTTTATTCTTAAAATATACAGTTGCAGAGAATACTGATATTTTTTTTTCCTCCTTGGTGCAGAGTTTTAGAATCTGGTTCTGATTTGCTTGGGCTTTGCTGCTATTGCCTGATTTTTACACAGTGCTGGAACTCAGAGATGTATGCAGTGAAACTTTAAAACTGTGTTGAGTTTTGGAAATGTTCACCTGTTAAAAAAAAAAAAAAAAAAAGAAAGCCAGCCTACAGAGAGTTTTAAAAATAGCCCAAGTCCTCCTGGAATTCAATTACAGATGCCTGCCAGCTGCTTCCCCTGCCCGGGACACGCATTTCTAGTTTCTCTGTTCCTCTGGATGTTCCTTGCAGGGGAACAGCCCGTGTGACATGACTGATGAACAGAGAGATTGGAGAGAGAGGTGCTGGGGTACGGCCCCCTGCCATCCTTCCATCCCACCTGCTGCTTGGGCTGTCCTTTCATAGTCACGATTTGAGCTGTGCGATTGTTGTACAATGTGGATGCCGGCTGTGCGGCCACTGCTGGGACTGGCACTTTATTCTCATGCTATGTGCAATGACTTTTTCAAAAGCTTTTTATTTAGCCCCTGTAGCACTGCGTCTTACAAAAAAAAAAACATTATAAGAATCCCATCTTCTTGGATCTGTATTCTGTCTGAATTCACAGGCACACATTATGTCCCCCATTTGCTAAAACACCGAAGTGCAGACCCTGAGCTAAACTGCAGGCTTCATTTCCCCTGGAAATATATGCAGATTGTAATAGATTTGCCCATAAGTGCCCATGCTGGATCCTCCCATATTATGTACCTTGCCCTTGAGGAATTGTTTCCCAACTTGTGGTGTAGGATCAAAATTAAAAAATAAAAAAAGGCAAAACACCAAAACTCTGCTTACTTATTAAATTACATGGACTGTCTTTTGTTACGTATCATCTTTTTTTTTTTTGGTCTGGTTGCAGATGATTCAGCTGTCCAGTTGCAGGAGAACATTTTCCAGCAATGTAGTTTGGATGTAATCCTCTTTCTGGTATTGTCCTGTTTTCCCCCCATAGGCTTTCTGTGTGTGCCCATCTGTGTGTGGCAGTGACAGGAGCTTTCCACCCAGTCTGGCTGTCTGCAGGATCTCACTGGTTCTGTGCTGCCTTGCTCTCTTGGGTATCGTTTGACTCTTTGATTGGGAAGAATATGGTTTGAGGGTTTGTGGCAGAAATTCATTTACTAATTCATGGGGGAGGGAAGTGAGGGAGGAGAGGGAAGGGAAATAATTCTTTGGTACAGAGAAACAATCCTCCAAGGACATAGTTACAGTATTTCTTGTTAAAGTACAACGTGTTTGTTTTCAAATCGTGTAGAAAATGCAGTGATTCTGTGGCTTAGGCTGTTGCCTACTTAGCACACATCCATGCTGCAGATACAGCTGTTCTGAGCTGAGCAGCCCCTTCTTGATGTCTGGTCCCACTGATTTCACGAGACAATTCTTATTCACAGGTCGGCACATAGTATGACATGGCTGCCTGGGAGCTGGAGACATGAATGCCTTGTTTGATTTGAGATTTCTCAGTGATTTTTAATTTCGGTGCAGAGATCCCAGCAGAACTGATTTTAATTAAGAACCTGATCCATAGCTCTTAGATTTAATGATGGGATGTGCCTGCATACAGTGTGCAGTGCTGCACTGCCTTAGGGATCACTAGGCTAGATACAAATTAACACATTTAGTGAATTAGTTTCACAAACAGAATTTTGCAGCTTCCCTTTCTGGTGCTGTCTTGTTTTGTTTCCTGAGGTTCCTCTCCATAGTGATGCATGGATGCATCCACAGCCTCTTACGAACTGAGGTCAGATTTGGTGTTAAAATCAAATTGTTTGATATGTAGATTTTATTTTTTTTTTCATCCTTAGATTTTAAGTTAGGCTAAAGGTCAATGCTTCCAACTTTTATTTTAAAAGGAGGCTGATACCTGTGTGATAAAAGTGACAGAGCTGATGTCTGAGAAGCAGAAGTGCACACAGCAAGTCACTGGAGCTGACAGATTTCAAAGGGGTGTAGCTGGTTGTGTAAGCCACTAGCTTGGATGGTTTGATGTAATGCTGTTTCCAGACACTGTGGGGATTGCATGTGCCAGTGCTGGGTGTTGCCAGACAGAAACCACAGCAATTCACCCTTAACATAATTACCACCTACAGCAAGGCTAGCAGCTCTTAAATGAGGAGGAGTGGGATTCTTTATCTAGGAAAACACCAAGGAGTTTATGTCTTTCTGTAAATCCATTAAATCTCTTCATTAGAAGGGCAAGGAATAGTGACAAATCTCAGCCAACACTGTGCATAATGAATCATTTTTTGAATACTCCCTTTGATATTAAACTGTAGCACAGGAAGAATCCAGAAAAATCAGGTGGCATTTCTTGAAGCTCATACAGCATTAGCATTGGTTTTGGACATGCAGCAGAGCTCTGTTACATGGGAAGTTTTAATGTGCATTTTGTTTCCCTCTCTCTGGATACTAAAATTAATAATATTTTAAGTATAGCTCTAGCCACTTATAGGCCCCTTTTGGATGGTTGGTTGCTTAACATACACAGCAACGTAGTTAGAGAGAAAAATGCCAAGTTAAAATTTTGTATTTAATTCTTTACTTCCTTTTCTTACCTATTTTACAAATTCCTCTCATTAACAGATTAAGAAACAAGTTGTCTTGCAAGTACAGAGGTTGTTTGTGTGTGGATGTGGGGGGATTGTATCCTTCACGGAATGCAGACGTGTGAAAACAGATGCTTGGGATTTGGTTGTTTTGCTGTGCTGGTAGGAGTAACAGATCAGGGGAATGTAAGGTGGCTTCCTTTGCACCTGATCCCAATCCCATTAAAGCCAGTAAAAAGATTTCTAATGTTATTAGAGCCATGATGGGATCACTTGAGCTGCACTTTCCTTATTCTCTTGCTGCTAGCATTGCCTGCCCGGTGTTACCAGTGGGATCAGTCATAATAAGCCAGAAGTTTTGCACCCTTTCCCACTGGGAAACTGGTGTTTATTGGTTTAAAGGTTTCCCAGTCATTGCACCTGCTCCTGACCATTACAAAACTTGTGTAGCTGTAGTAGAAATGCTGTTGGGGAGAGCTGCAAGGGGATCTGAGCACCCACAGTGCTCTCAAACAAGCCAAGTGGGCCCTTGGCGCTGTGTTATTTAAAATCTGCCTACCTGGTTTGCAAATAGAATCAATTACTTTGCCATTTATGTGATCTGTATTATTCCTTCTTGTAACTATGGGCACAAAGCCTGATACTGAAAAAGTGATCTAGGGTCTAGGCACAGGTCTAGGGTTTCAGTCATTTGGATGAGCCCCTTTTGATTTGTGCCATGAAGGCTGAAAGATGGTTCTGTGCTGGCAAAAACTCAGGGTGCCTTCAGTGCAAAATTAATTACTGTGTAGGGGAATGCACCCACTGCCAAAAATATTTGACAAAGCATGAAAGGAGTCCAGTTTGCTCTGTTAGGTATGTCTGCAAAACGCTGGAGGGGTACCTGCTGTTTGCTTATGAAACACTGCAGGTATGCACATCTGTGCTCAGCTGAGTCTCATGAGCAGAGTGCCCTCTCTGCAACCCATCAGCTCCAGCTTCCTGTTTTCTCCTCAGCCCGTAACTTGCAGCTCTCCCAGCACGATGTTCTGCTGTCCTGCCTCATGGAAGGGTTTGACCATCACAACTTTGCAATAAATACATCTATAATCTTGTTGTTGACGTATCTTAATTAATGTTGTAAGAGCCAGCTATGAGCACTGCTTTTGATCCGTGTGAGCTCCTGGCTGTGGAATACTTGAAATCATCATAAATCTCCTTGAGATGGATTTTTCAATCCCTGAAACATAACCCCAGCCCCACTTGGACCTGAACTTCTTTTGTGTGTAATTTAATACCAGAAGCAGGAGAAAGCATCTCAAGTGATTTCCTGTGAACCTTTGCTCGAGGTGAAGGAGGAGACAGATGCATTCACTGTCTGAAAAATGGTTGGCTGTGGAATCAATAGATCAGATAGTTTGGTGTGAGAGAGTGAATCTCTTTTGCCACTATTAGAAGGGTATGAAACAGATTTTCTTTTCTCATTGAGACTGTCTGTCTGACAGGTGCAGTGGTCATTAGGCCAAGAGATGGGCTTACATTTGTAAAGCTAAAAAATCTCTGGCCTCCCTTGAGGTTGAGGGCATTCAGTAGGCACAGCACTCACTGCCCTGCAGGCACAGTCAGCATCTCCTCACAAAGAGACAGTGCTCTTGGAAGGATGTGGGAATATGTTGTAATATCTTATGTGAAATCTCTGTCCTTCAATGCAATGATTGTGGGTGATACCATAAACCCTGTGGTATTATTTAGAGTAAATTGCACCGTTAAAGGGAAAATTTAAAAAAAATGTGGGGTTTTTTTGACTCTGACTGCATTTGCCTCTGCCTATGCTGTGTTGGCTCAAGTTTGGAGTCCTAATTTAGGTAAAACTTAAGGCAGGAGAACAATATTCTGAAGCAAGCTGCCTACTTGCAGGTCCCGTTATCATCAGTGCGAGCCAAAAACCATAGCATCTTTCAGGAGCAGACTGTAAATTAAGGCCTGCAAGATCTGGCCATGTCCCCTCAATCCTACTTTTGTCTTTTGCCTTAGGATAGAAGATTTATATTTGCATGTCACAAAGCAGATCATAATGGTTATCTCAGAGCTCATTGTTATTTTGCAGTGTTTTTATGAGGCCGGCAGCCTAATGCTGCAAAGTTGTTTGTAATGTTAAGCTTCTACACCTAAAGCAGTGAGGTATCCATGGTAACTGTCTTGCCTGTACACAGTCCCTCGGCAGCCTTTTCACACAGGTCAGAGCACGCACATTCCCAGAAACTGACTCAATTTAGTCTGCCTTAAACATCAGGTAATTTTAAAAAGACACTGGCTCTGACTTTTTTTTTTTTTTCTTTTCTTTTTTCTCTTTTGGTAATAGACTTTTATTTTAATTAGCCATTCAAGCATTCTGCTAGTGAAAACAAAACACCTTTGCCACTGTAAATATGTCTGTTGCTCAGACCTATTCAAATTAAACCTAAGTCTTGTGCTAAAAATGTTAAGGGCTTTGCAGCAAGCAAATTCCAAATTAAAGTTTCTACTTAACACTGCAGAAACATCCTTCTGTGGGGTTTACAATAGCATTTTTTTCATCTAGGTCCTCTGTCAGTACTTGGTATACTCAATTTCCTTTGACTTCTCTTGCAGTTGAGTCCAAGATTAGACTCCAAAAATTATCCTACTTCCTTCCCACCTCCTTTCTGATTTGCAGAATATGCTCATTAAGATGAGTTTCTGTTCATATCTATAATGATTTTTTGCAGTTGTCTGAGGTACTTATCTACATATACCAAAGCCTGAGGAAGATTCTCTGCAGAACCAGCTGCTATGCTTGGAACTTTTTCATCTGCCAGCTTGCTCCCATCTTAAAGTTTTCCTGTCTAATTTTTTTGGACATCATTCTGCTTCATCTTGGTTTGTTCTGTCAGTTCCAATGCTTTTGCTATAGTGAATCATCAGGTGTGTTTCTGCTGAGAGTTTGGCTTGGTGACTTAAGTGTGGAGGAAAAGGAAAAGGCTCAACTTTTAACCAGATGCTTCCTTCCCAAATGCTCACTTGCCCTTTCCCAATCTCCTCCAGAGCTGCTTTGTTAAACAAGAGGCATGATTACCAGGGTAATTGAGGGGCAAAAAGCTACAAATCAAGTGTCACATGTATTATAATATGTCCTTGGTACAGCCAGGGGATAGGGAGGAAAAAAGCAAATTCAGAGGGGACAAGGAGGAAGAAAAAAGATGGTGGAGAGCAAAGCAGGAGAGACAAAATCCAGATCCTTTCCTGGTCTCCTGCATCATCCCTTCTGCACTATATAAATCTATCAAGCTTTTGGCTGAGTCTCAGCAGCTTATGGTGCCACAGTTAGAATACTAATACTTGCTTCTACTGACAAGGAGTTTTAGGCTAGAGAGGGACATTAGGTATGTAGGTGGAGGCATCGAGTGACACTCAGTCCTTTGCAGTCAAAAAACCATTTCATCATCAAGTCGACCCACAGGGAGACAGAAAGGCACTAATATGTATAGGAAACTAATTTATGTAACAAAGCCTTTGCAAAGTGGTAATTAATTAAAGGGACTAAATAATGGGGACGTTCTGGTCAGTGTTATTTAGGGCTAAATGTGGGATCTGGTGTTCATAGGCTGTCATCAGAACTGAGAAGGCTGGTGCTGTGGCTGTCTCTGCCATGCAGAGACATTCTTTAGTGCCTTAGAGGATGAAGTACCTTGGACTTCGTTAGTACAAAACAGAAGAGTGTTCTGTGGGAGGAAGAAGGAGAATTTGGAGTCACCTGGCTGAGGAAGTGAGTGTGTTTCCCCCAGGTCCACACCAGCAGGATGTCTCACTGGGAAAGGGAGGCTGGATCTTTTCTCTAAGAAGCTGCCTTTTATTCAAAAGCTGCAGTGTTTCTACTTTTTTTTTTTTTTTTTTTTTTTTTTTTTTTTTTTTTTTTTTTTTTTTTTTATAAACCAGTAGTATTTTGTTAAGGATATTTATCAGATAGATGAAATGCAGACCTTTTTCACATTAGGATATTGGTAACGTGTTTTCTTGCCACGGCAGTTCTGTGTTTTGTCTTCTTGGAGTCAGGGTTCCAGCTGATATTTTGGGTCAGTGTAGTGCTCTGCATGTCTCCTCATCAGAGATTTCATAAAAACCATTTTCCTCTTGAATCTACATTGGGTTGCAGTGTTTTTTGGATCCAATACAAATAGACTTGGTACCCTTAATGTTCTCTTTTAAACACATGTGGATTGCTAAAGAGGGTCAGACCAGAGGATTAAGAGTGTTTCTTGCTGTGTGGCCATCACCAGATGCTTCAGAAGGTCTAAGAACCCCCACTGCATGCAGACTTCAAGTTTTCTATTCTTCCTAAAGTCTTGGGATAATCCCTAACAGTAAGATCATAAATCTGTGGGCCCTAAAGCAAGAGATTTTGTCTTCTTTCCCATAGCTGTTTTTTTAACATTTGCTATTGTAACTGGTTTTACTTGTTGTCCATAGAAAAGCCCAAATCCTCTTCTGAGTCTTACTGAATTCTTGGCCTTGGTGACTTCCCATGGCCATCTAATTATGTGTGGGCTAACAATTACTGCTTTATCACTTTTTCATTGACCCTCTTTGCATTCCTTTGGGGACCAGTTTTTGGGTGGGAGACAGGAATTCCCAACCTCCCCATCTCACCCCATTAAAGCTTTGCAGCGTCTTTTTCCGAAGTAATCTCAATCTGTAATATCAGAGTTTTTACATACCTTTGTGTGCTCCCAGCACTCCTCTGAGCCTTCTAGGAAATGGCAACCTGTTGAAAACACAGGACTTAGATGAAAATGTGTCACTGATCCAACTTAGAGCACTAATTTTGTCTATATCATTTCCCACCCTACTCCATGTTTTCACGATGGTTTTTTTGCTGCATTCAGAACAAAGGATTTTACCAATAATCAGAACAGCCTAAGCAGTCAGTGCTGTGGCCCCTAAAACTGTTGGTGGGTTTTGTTTTGTGTTCATTAAAAGCACTGACTCGGTGCCATGCCTGTGCAGTTTAATTCCCAGTTACTGGAACTGTAAAATTCTCTTGGTTTTCATATTGCTGTTGAGCCCTGATGTTGGGATGTTGCATGGCATTTATCACAGAGATGTCAGGAGTGGGGGTATCAGTACCCTTGAAACACATGAGAAAAAAAAAAATGCTGTTACAGGACTTGCAGAGCAGTTTTCCTGCTGGCTCCCAGTCAATCTGTGCTGTACTTAACACCTCTAAAGAAGTCCATGACATTGTATTTCCATAGCTACATGCTGTGCATGTAGGAACATTCCAGTGATAATATATTTCTCCTTGGAAGCAATGGACACTTAGGCATTATAATGGCAACAGCGTCATAATAAATATATCCTAAAATCTGGTATGTTGAAATAGCTAATGCACAGTCTTCTGTGGTACACAAATAACTCCACAATTTTAGCAAATATTAAATATAAAGGGGCAATTAATTACTATGGGTAAGCAGCTTGCATATAAAATTTTATATAAACATGAATTTGAAAAGTTGAGACAGGCTGATGAAAATGTGACTTCATCTCCCCCTTGTCTGTACCTTTGAACAGCTGATTTAATTTCAAGGAAATTTTGATCATTTTTTCAATCAGTTATGGAGTGGCTTCAATGTAATTTTTTTTTTCCTGTTCAACATAGAAAATAACTTTTTCCTGATCTTGGGAAATTCAGCATTTAGAAATTGTTGTTGCTCCTGAAATAAGATGACAGCTAAGAAACTATTGAGCTGTGGTGTGACAGCCAATATATCTCTGAAAGTTATTAAAAACAAAATGTTACTGTCTTAATACAACATTTCAGTTTCATGCAGCAACTTTGGCTAATAGGAATAGTTCATGAACCTTCTGCTGCAGTGTTGCACTGGCAGAATTATTTCCATGGCAGTCTTCAAAGGATGTTATTGGATTTATTTGTTTGAACTCATGAAATTTTAGACTCCAAGAGTGAAAAGCTAATATTGGCCTCTAATTTAAAAGGGAGGATTGAGAACTGCTTTGGAAACAGAGAGGTTTTTCCTAGAGAAAGTTGCCTTCAAAAATTAGAATGTCTGTCTGTCATTTGGAAGAGAAGCTCTGTCATAAAAAAAGTTCAGATATATCAGGAAAGACCATCTCCATCAGCGAGTCACTGATGGAAGTTTTGGGAATCAGTGGGTAAAATCCAGGATTATCCCTGAATGAGCCTGAGAGCCTGCTCACTTATGAATGACATTAATGGGAGATGAGGTAGCCTGGCCTAGCCCAGGGTCTGAGCCAGGACCTGGTTCCTCATTGCTAGGGAATAAACCTACCAAAGGCCTTTTTTCCAGCCTCCTGAGGAACTCAACACCAGGGGTATCCTAGAGCCTGGCTCTTCTCTGTGGCAGCACAGCCTTTGCCAGGGCAGGAATGAGAGCTCAGATCGTGAATGACGTTGTTTTAGTCACAAGATGATCTATTTCTCATACTTGATTGAGGGGTCTTTTCCTTCTGGTGTGGCTTTACCTCCTAATCCTGTATTGCCATTTTTTGTTAGCTGCTTGGGAGTGGATTTACTGTTTGAGGAAGAGGAGATGTGGCTCCTTTTGGTGACTATGTCCTTGCTGAGAGTCAGCAGCAAGGATCTGATGAAAATCAGCAAATCTACCAGAGGAGGTTGCTTAGTATTTATTTGATATTTGCCACCTCTGGCAATCAAAGTCCTGAGGCTCCTAGAAGTGATGAAACTACTTTGGTTTGGTTTCTTAACAGTCCAAACCCCATCCACGTATTTTAGGATTTTTTTCTTTCTTTTCATTTTTTTTCCCTGGCCCTCTGGCTCTGGCCACACAGGTTTCACATTTCCAAGTACTATTCCCAGGAGCAGGAGCAGTAGAAATTAGTGTGGTGGGGTTGTTGATTTTGCTCTGGACTTTTTTTCTAATGCAAACTGAAATTCTCATACAAGAACAAAACTTTAGGTGCTGAACTTCAAGTGCCAGCTATCATCCTGATATCATCCAGAAAAGGATTATACAGCTGGGGGAGTTGACATGAATAGAAAATTCCCGATCAAGTTTACTGGAAATTTATTCAAGCTGCTACTACTACTTTTTTTTTGTTTTGTTTTTAACTGGGGAACATGAATTATAAATATTTTCAAATTATCCCTGTCAAAATGGATAGCTAATAAAGCACTAGACTCGTAGTGTTGTCTAACTTTGCTCTACTTTTCTGTTCATCTGAAATGCCACCTAATTTCACAGATGTAGTGAAACCAGTGCAGGAGCTGGCTTTGTTCCAGGTGGGAATTGTTCTCCTCTGCTTAGAACAGGAGGGGAATGCTTTGTTTTCCCTGCTGTGCTGTGCAGAACAGAGCAAAGGGACAATCTGCCCATCACTTCAGTCACCACTTAGGACATCTCCTGGTGTATCCTGACCACACCCAGATTATTTTTTTGGAGCTGATTTGTGTTGTTTTCCAGCAAGGTGGATGCTAAGACAATGTTTCCACAAACCACTGATAACACTTTAAATATTTCTGCTGCCCTGAACTGTTGCAAGGTTGGTTCCCTTCCACTGTTCCTGTTTTGCTGCACAGATGGAAGCTGCTGGAATATGTTTTGACCAGCTGTTTTCCTCTGCACTAGCCACAAGTATATTTGGAGACTGACACAAGCACATATACACACTTTTTTTCCCCCTTAATGCCTGAAATCCAAGAAATCAGCAACAATTTGGCATCTGTTTCCATCTAAGAATGCAAGAGATGTTTCTCAGAAGCATCAGGTGTGTTGATCATTTTGTCAGGCTGGCTCTCAGGGCACTCTGGATACAGGGTTGCTGATCATTGTCCAAAGCACATCTTTAAATCATGGAAAGACAGAATCTGGCAGTTCTGTGTGTTGAATATAGTGGTGTTCAGGCAGAGGTGAGTGGCACTGGAGGAAAAAGTGGTCAGTTTTGACTTGGTCTTGGGACTGTTTTGAGACAATTCATATGCCCCTTGATTATTTTGCAAGAATGCTGAGAATTAGTTTCTTTTAATATCACTTAAAAATAATATAGACATATAGAGCACTTCTAACAGAATAATTCATATTAACTGTCAACATTTCTGCTGGTTGGAGAAAGTGACACAGGACAGGATTTAATGCCATGTACACAGTAAAACTAGAAACCATTAAGAACCAATGAGAAGTACTCATTTAGTATTCTATTAGTAGTACCTACAACTCATGTGAAATCCAAAGAAAAAATTCCAGAAGCCTATAACCTGGATTGTAAAATAATTCTGATAATCTGGTTTAGGAAGTGCATAGGTTCCTTCAAAGGTAAGAAGTGACATAAGTACAAATTCTGAATTTCTGAAGTGTCATTATCAGTCTTCAGGGTGACCACATTGTGGCCTTGCAGTGTCTGAAGGGAGCCCACAGGAAAGATGGAGAGAGACTCTTGACAACGACCTGGAGTGACAGGACAAAGGGGAATGGCTTCACACTGACAGAGGGGAGGTTTAGATGGGATATTGGGAAGAAGTTTTTCCTGTGAGGGTGGTGAGGCCATGGGCACAGCTGTGGCTGTCCCTGGATCCCTGGCAGTGTCCAAGGCCAGGCTGGATGTGGCTCTGAGCAGCCTGGGATAGTGGAAGGTGTCCCTGCCCATGGAAGGGGGTGGAGCTGGATGACCTTTGCCCCTTTCAACCCAAACCAGGCTGTCATTCTATGATTTTGCGATCTCTACTAGTAGACAAGGAAGAAGTCAAGAAATCAGTGGAACTGATGGCAGGTAAAAATGAGCAGAAAACTGAAATACAGAAGTGCCTCCTGAGCCAATTTGGAAGCCCTGAGCCAACAGGTGAAGATTTAGCTGTATCTGATCCAAACCAGGGCAGGCACTGCATCTGCAGAGCATCCCTTAGCTAGTAAATCAGGTATCTGTAATGCTCTGGGTTTGAAGTTCACCATAACAGCAACATGGCAAAAGAGAATAATGTCATGAAATTGGTGTTTGGCCACTTCTATTATTTTCCATTGCTACCTGTTACAAATTGCTCATAAAATGTCAAAGCACAGTAGTGCTTATAAGTATGCATCTGGAAATTGTCTGTTTTGGTAAATATTCACATTAGGGCACTTAGGGGAATTTTTTTTTTTTTTTCTCACAGTGCATGAGGAGTTCCACACAGAAATCCTGTTAAAAAATAATAGGATTTGTGTGCATAACTCCCTGTGCATCACTTTGAAAGTTTACCCCCTACAGCATAGGAGTTAGATAATTTTAGTCTTTGAAAATTGTGCTTCTCAGATCTGGTCTTTTCCTACAGTCTGTTATTGATGGTGCACTCATAAATGCTTCTGAATAATCGTGATCAAATCTTACATTGTTTTCTTTCTGTGGTGGAGAACTTGAGTTATTGTGTGTCTCAGTGCTTTGTCTTGTACTGGAGAAAGTATGAAAGGAAAAATTACAGAGGTGCAAGCATGACCTGGTTTGTAAGTGCACAGTTTATGTGCACAAGTGACAGATATAAACAACAATATTTGCCCAGAGCAAAGACTTGTTCTCTCTATATATAAAGGCATATATACAAATCTGGAGATGTGATATTTGAACAAAAAGAAAAAAATTCAGCAGCTACTAAGACTTTATGGCCTAGTAGAAAAATTATATAATTACAAAATCAAACTGTTTTCTGTAGTGTTCTCTTCTCAGTCTAAGTCTAAACGTCCCAATGCTGAGGTTTTCACTAACCCAAACAAATTTTCTCTCCTGCTGTATTCCTAGTAGAGAGACTTTTTAGAGTTACTGCCAAAAAAATCTTTCTCTTATTATGATGCTTTCCTGAGTTTCTTCAGGGTGCAAAATTGGACATTTATCAGGCAAAACCTGTGGGGTTTTTTTGCTGTGTATCCAGTACTCTTTTCCCTATCCCTATTGAAAATGGACTGGCAATAGCAGTTGTTTTGCAATAGTTTGGCACTTAAGCTTCCAGCTTTCTATAGAACATGGAACTGCAAAGGAAAGAAGAATTAAAAGACTGCTTAAAAAAATGATCTCCTTTTTAGAACAACTGTAGTTTCGTTTTAAAGAAGGTCGTGCTTGGGTTCTTTTTAAACTGAACTTGTTAATGTATCTCTGCATTAGTTACAGACTCAAGTTTATCAGTTAGTATTTGTGATGCAGGCAAATTGTATTGAGGCAAGTGGGATTCCTCCCAGTTTTGTGTAGGATTGAACAATGGCACATTTTAAATGTGGGGTGTCTCTGCCTAATGAGACACAGCTGAGAGGTGTGGGTGGCCAGCTCTGCTCTCCTAAGAGAACTGTGTCATGAAGTCTGGTGCATATTTTGGGTTGTTTTTTTTCTTTTTAGACTTGGATAAAAGGCATTTGCCTGGCAAAGTGTGTGTCTGCTCCTTCTCCTACTTAAGTTGCTGGCAAATCTCCCGTTGATTTTAGTGGAAGCAGAGCTGGACACCAGCTGGACCCAACTTCATATTTGAAAGTGCTTTTTTCCCTGGGGTGAATAAACGCCCCAGTGTGCAAATAACTGTGCTGTTGGGTGTCATATTTTATTGGTGAAAATATATCATTTTCAACTATCAGTTGGCTTTGAAAATATCTTGTTGCAGAAAGATCAAAACCAAGAAAAAGCTCACTCTGTGTAAAAACAAACAAACAACTCCCCAAAACAAACAACTTCCCCCAGTTCATGAGCCCCCTGGAAGTTGCTGGCATCATAAAAACAGAAATTTTCCACTTTGTGGACATAATAGGAGTCAAGACTTCAGGGCTCTCTTCCAAGCCCGTGCTTGTGCAACACCATGCGTGTGGTAGCTGTGGCCTCAGCTGATCCCTTTTGGAGATGGAGAGATTTCTGTATCATCTTGCATTTCAAGAGCAGGTTGAATCATAATTAAAAGGGTTATAAAACCACGTGTGGTATCTTCACAGAAGCCATTTGCACAAAACTCCTTCTCCCACCATGTTTTGTCTCCAAGAGAAAAAAGGGAACAAAATGGGTGAAAAGCAACAACAACAACAAAAGCAACAATCAAAAAATCATCCTGAAGCAGGCACTCAGACCAAGTAGAAGAGAAATTTTATTTATAAATAATGACAAGAAACATGTAGAAGTAGGTGTCTTTTAAACAGTCTTCATAGAAAGCCAGGGTTCTAACCTCATCTATATTTACTACAGGAAAAGGTGGCATGATGTCTTCATAGATTATGTGAGATGACATATTTTTGTCATCCAGCTTGTTCTCCTAATGTAGACCACAAGGTCTTCAAATAGTTTCTGTCCGAGAATCCACCGAGTCGTGGTTTAGTAACTGCCAGCAGTGCAGACTATCACACCTCTTCTTAAGCTGTTCCAATAGCTAAATGCCACTACTGTTACATAAAATAAAAATAAAATTCATAACCCACAAACTGAATAACCCAGCTGCCTCTACCTCTTTTCTAGCTGAATTTCTCCGTTTTCAGCTTCTCACCAGTATGTCTTGCACCTTTTATCTTTAGACTGAAGTCATCCATTATATCAGATTTCTTATGTAGATAGTCAGAAACAGAGTTCATGCTTAGACTGGTAAACTCAATAGATTGAAAGCCTTGAATTTCTGATGAAAAGGCTTGTTTTATTCTCTAATCACTCTCATGGAGCTTCTCCAAACCTGATCCAATTTGTCAGCATTCTTCTTGAACTGTGGACATCAACTTGTGATGTGGTATTGCTACAGTAATGTGCCCGTGCATGTGAATAAGTGAGAGAGTCTCACAAATCCCACATAACAGCTCTTGTTACCCTTTGCAGAACTGCGGGATCTGGGGAGTTGTCATTACACTGATTTTTCTCCTAGGCTTTCATTCTTCCCCAAAGTCATGACCTCCTAGAACAGAATCCTTCATTTTTTTGCGTGTTCTGTATTTTATTATTATTAAGACATACAGAGGTTTGGACATAATGACACGCATATTGTTTACTTCTAGTCAGTTTAATAAATGATGCCTAAATTGTTAGCGGTAACTTGACCTCATCCTCTCTTTTTTTGTGCGCCCCTTCCAAACATAATTAATAATTATTTTCTGCATTATTTCATTTCATTAAGAAAAGCCCCAAATGAGGCAGACAATACATACTTCGTGTGTTTGCCCATTAGAATCCCATACATTTGTTTATGATTTCTTGCTTTAAGTTGCATATTGAATTCTGTCAGTCACTGAGTTGTTAAGCCACTTGATAACTATCCTTCTGGGCTTACTTAATCAAAAATTTTGCCTCACAGGATTGTGTCACACTGCACAGTTTATCAAACTTTACCAGAATGATATTTTCATTATTAGCAAAAGCAGAAGATAATCTTCAGAAGTTTCAGAAGATCTGTTTTGGTGAACCTGTATTTTACAGGCAATTATTTTACAACATGACACCAATATTAAAACTGCCATCAGTATATAGTAGCTTCCTTTAATTTTGTGTTAATGGAATGCAAAATCAGCAATTCCTTTGCCTCTCTCAGAACTGATATCAAACTCACAGCACAGGGCTGGATATCATTAAAAAGTGTAAGAAATAAACCCTCATACTTTTGGAAAAGTATCACTGGATGTCTCACAGTTCTCTGGGATTTTGTGTCTCTTCCAAACTTTCTGAAAACCTGTGTTAGTAGACTAGAGATCCCCAACAGCTCCTCTTTTATACTTGGCTTGTAAAATATGAAGATTTAATAAGCCTAGTTTTCATACCTCCTCCTGGTTTAATGCTGAAATATGCTCACAACATCATCCACTATATCACAGAAATACTGGTTGGATGTAGCTACCTTTTCTGTGTAACTACTGATAATCTGAGCATTTCAACTTCATTAATTTAATACAGAGTGAGAACCAGGGGAGATCACCAGACCCTCTAGTTCAGCCTCCAGAACATCATATCGATAATTTTAATTCCTTAAGAAGTGTGCAGAGTTATATAAGGCAGGACAGATAAGTTTTGGTGGTGTAATAGGGAGAGCTGGTGCTGATGCAGGTATCCATGATAAGCCTTAGGTACCTCTCAGCCATTGCTTCCTGGCACATCCTCATGTGGAACCAGCCTTTTCCAGGCTCAGAGAGGCCAAGTGAATAAACCATTGTATTAAAGCGTTTAAAGACCAACGAGTATAATGAAATACGGACTGAGAAAATGGAATTTGTTTGTGTCTACATGTTCCTACTGGAATAATTATTCCCTATTGGAAACTTTTGCCTGTCAATCCCTAGCTATTTAAAACTGCAACAACAATATCCAGTTGTTGCTTTCTTGTGTCCTCAGTCTTTATCCTAGCTTTTGTTAGGGACAATGCAGTGGCATTCATCAGCAACAATAAGACTGTTATGTTTCCTTGTGTTTTTTTCCAAAGCTATACAATGTTCTA
Organism: Cettia cetti; assembly: GCA_013401135.1. Classification (NCBI taxonomy): domain Eukaryota; kingdom Metazoa; phylum Chordata; class Aves; order Passeriformes; family Sylviidae; genus Cettia; species Cettia cetti. Next base: position 42,546 of record VZUI01039542.1, read on the forward strand.
GCCATTATGGAAGGGTTGCAGTCAGCTGAGTGATGTTTACATGTCACTTCCATACCCTAATAGGAGGTATAAAAGAAAGTGTATTGTAGCCAGCAGGGGAGAGATTCAGCTTGGAAGGCCAGGACTTTTGCCTCGTATAGAAACGCTGTTGGGGAAGATAGCACTTCACTGCCTAGTGTGCTTTTATTTTTGGCCTCTGCTTTAGTGCCACTAGTGTCAGTAGTAGCTGCAGCAAACTGCTTATTCATGCTGCCACTACGATCGTTTGCTTTTGGGCAGTATTAATTTTGTGGCTGTGCTAAGTTAGGAATCCATTTCCAAGGACATCAATGGCGTGGCTGTCTGGCTTGTCCTGGCAGCAGCTGGTCTCGTCCGTGTGATGGGGCTGTTCTTGACTGTGTTTGCTGGTATTCCCATAAAAGCATTCCCACACACCTACGCCAGCGGGATCAGCACTTTTTCTGGAAGCGGGGTCTTTCCAGCTTTTTCTAGGATGGTGCCTCACAGTCACATGCTGGAGGCAACGGGTGTTCCTGATACATTCCTCGGGCATTTCTCGGTGCATTTCTCAGCCCCGGTTCTCGTGGCTGGGCTCTTCTCCTCTTTGTAGTGGCAACTCATTTCACAAGACTCATGGAAGTCATATGGCTGCCTGAGGTCATCACAGAGGAGATGAAGATCCCGAGTTTGCAAATCTGTGGGTTGAGCCTGGGGCGCATTTCTGACACAGCTGTCGGGCAAAGCAGAGGTTCCACCACATTTCTGCTTTTCAAACACGGCATCCTTGATTCTTGACACTTTGGCTTCTGGGAACTGTAACTATTGTCTGGATTCATGGGAGGTTGAGAGAGGGCAGGAATCCTACTTATTAAGAGTTCTTGGAAGAAGAAATTATATCTGTTCCTTAATTTGGATATGACTAGAGCAGGATTCCTTTTTCTATAGCCAGCTGGAGAAACATCTTCATATCCCCTGGTGTCTTTGAGGGTAACAAGGCAGAAGGAAGATCTGAGATGTCCTGGTAGTTTCTTGCCTCCAGGGAATCAGACCCCAGTACTTAATCACTCAGTTTATTAGTCAAAAGCTGTTTTATGGTTTTAATTATTCTTCTTGATAAAATAAAGATTGTTTTGGTTGAACAATAAAGCTTGTGACCACAGGTAGTATTCTTAACTATATATAGATGGCTTTTGGTGTTTCTTCTCGTGACTGCACTGTGACTGTTTATATAATTTACCATTAGTCATCAACAGACAGAATAGGTTGCTGGTTGGGGAGGTTGACTCAAACTGAGTGCTTAGTCAAGTGCTATGGCAAACAGCCTTTCTGATGAAAAGATCGTGTCTCAAGGCAGTGCCCATTCTGGATTGGGTCCTAGTTGGGAGTTAGGAAGGGTTTCTGCTCTGTGATCCCATTTGTGTGACAGTTTTATGATTCTGTGATATGTATGCCTGAGAAAGCTTGAAAAGGGGCTTTAGCCTTCTTCTCAGTCCATGTTTATCAGTTCTGGTGGGAACTCTTTTCGCATCAATAATATGATTTTCTTCTTCAGAAGACAAGCAAAATGAGGTTCACTTTGCTGTGAGACACTGGATTTTGGTCCCAGCTAGAGACAGGATCTTGAGCAGGAGGAACTGGTGCTCTTAACCATCTTAAAATTGCTTATGAACTGGGTTACTGTACCTTGTCCATTACTGTACCACTCCAGGTTAAACCCCATCACAAACAGGCTGGGAAGGAATCTGTCTCTGTGTGAGTTCCTCAGAGACTTCTGGTTCTTTGCCTTCCTCAGAGACTTCTGGTTCTTTGCTTTCCACTGTAGTGCAGAGCACACTGGATTCACCTCATCTGAAAAATCCACCCAGTAAATTCCCTTTAGGTGATGCTTCTTGTTTTTCTTGCAGCTATTGTATTAATAGCTTTTGGTGTTTTACTGTAGGCCTTGTACTTTGCTTGGCTGTTTGGGGGAATTCCGTACAGGCTATTATCAAATGAAAGTATCAAAATGTGAGAACTAAGAAAGAATGGCTGGTTGGTGTTGTCAGGCAGCACACAAAGTCCTGCATTTAGGCACTTTTTTCAGGTGGACAAGGCCACTGTCTTCAAGACCCATGAAGCAGTGAAGCCCCTTTGTGGTGTGTGGTTGCCACTGGAAATACTGCCAAGTTAACAGAGAAGTGGGAGTGTGAGAGTGCCTTGGTCTTGCTTCCCCACTGCCTGCTGTCTGTGGTGGCCACAGAGAGGTTTTGATAGAAAACTTGACTGCTGCACTAGTATGCAGGCACTGGCAAGCTGCTGAATGCTGAGCATGCTTGTAGCAGACATGTTTTTTAGAATATTTTTCATTGAAACCAGCAGTTTAGTAAAAGTAAGGAAAACAAAGTTCGATTTCACCGCTGAACTCTTGAAGTGACCAATTTCCCCCTTCTGTGTTGAGTATTGGAGACCTTACTTATTCCTCTTTATGAAATCTGAGGTTACACATAGGCCTACAGTTGTGTCACCTTCTGCCTCTGTAAAGCTGAGTGTTGACTGCAGGTGTTCTGTGGAGACTGAAGGCAGAATGAAAAAAAATGCCAAGTAATTGGTACCCTCGACTCTCAATCCAGTGTGTCTTGTGTTGCAGAACATAAGTAAAATGAAAGGGAAGATATTCAGAGAGCTGCATGCAAATTTTGACTGGTTGTGGTTTTGGAAGTCAAGGAACAAGGGGATACAGAGAATGCTTTTTAAGCTGTTCTATCAAATGTCATATCTGTGTTTTAATATTTTATGTGATGTGGCTTCTTTCAGATGATCAGCTGGATTATCTGAGATCAGAGAAAAGGGAGTGGTACTACTCAGCTGCAGAAAATAGGAAGAAAGTGCTGCCATGGCAGGGTAGGGCACAGACACACTGACTGCAGACCACTGGCTATTTGTGGAGCTTGTTTCAATATGCACATCTCACAGATAGCCAGCCAGAATTACTGTAGAGGAGGTGTTTTATTTATAATCAATAACTTTAAAATAAACTTCAAAAAAAGTTACTACAACAGTATTTTAGAATTTTTCCCCTGGGATTTGTTAGATAAGACCATTAGATATTTGTTTCCACAACAACTTTCCTATTTGCTTACTAATTATAATGGAAAGACCTACTAAGTTATGTATCTGTGTTAAACAGCTTGCTTCTCAAACAAAGGAAATTGGCCACAACTCTCATTTCTTCTATTTTTGTCTTTCTCTTAAAGGGCAACACTTTAAGGAAAATCCTCCTGTATCGGTACTTTAAAGGGGAATATGGAAGTGGTATGAATGGGCCCCTGTCTGCCAGCTACAGCAAAACTGCACAAGTGGGAGGTAAATCAGCACACATCATTTCAAGAGCACAAAATTAGCAGCACCATTTTTTTCTAATAGGCACATTGGACATGCTCCAGGCATTCAGTTGGTAAATAAATCAAACATGTTCTGTAACCACTTAGAAGAGAGGTAGTGTCAGGCTCTTCTATTTTTAAGTTGCACACACTTGTCTCAGATTGTGCATTTGGAGGTACCGAAGTAGGTAGCAGTAAATCCCCATCCAGAAATTCAGCGAATCAGAAAACTTTTGAAGAGAGATGATGTTGTTTCTGAAAACTAAAGATTTTTTTTTTTACGTTCCAGATCCTTTACTGATATATGAAAAAGATAAGATCCAAGTAAAAGCTTCTCACAAAAATACTGGTTAGACAATGGAACAGATTTTCCTGAGAGGTTGTAGAATGTGTCAGTTCTTGTTACAACTTTAATGGTCAGGACTCTGATGAACCTGTCCGGCAAGAAGTTTCAGTAGATGATCTCTGTAGGTACATTATAACCTAATTTTTTGTATCATTCTGCTGTAGAAGCCACAGGAAGTTACTGCAGGGTGGTTTCTAGGAAAATCCATAATAATGGATGTCATAGGAAATGAGGCTGGAGCTAGGTATAGGGCCAGGTCAGAAGTGCATTCTGCATTTTCAGTGCACACTGAAGACATGCCCAGATTTGTCAGCTGTTGCAGATGTTATCCAGCTGTTCCTCCTTAACTGTTTCAATGTAGACACTGAAAATCTTTGCAGTCTTAATGTCCTATATGCCAAATTCTGCTCTCTAACGAATAAGAGACTGAAGTTTTATTATTTTTTTTAGTTCTCTCTAAAAAGCGTGTATGTGTATGGCTTCATCACAAAGTCTGAAGCATTTTAATCAGTTTAATCAAAGTAGTACTGGCTGATTAAAGCAGTACTGTATTTTTACTAATGAAGTAGGTGCAGTTACATCTTCGGAGAAGTAAGTATAGCAGGAAAGATGATCATCTACGATAATAAAAGGTGGTTGATTTAATGAGCTAATACAATTTAGCAAAATTTCTTCAACCCACACCTTTAATTTGGATTAACTCAAATCTGTGTTCTTAAAGAAAACTTCTTGATGATGATCGTGATGATGATGATGATCTAGGAGTTGGCAAAAGCATTTGACTGGAAGGTCAGACCCGAAACCAGGGTGGATTTACCAGGAGACAATTTTAGCCTAGATTAGGCCTGAGATTGAAGAGCAGAATTACAAAGGGTCTCAGAGCACTGACCCTACTCACAGTTTACTGTATGCAGCAGTAGTATTAAAAAAGGGTTCAGTGAACAAATCAATGTCCTTTCCAACTTACTTATTGTCTGAATATCATGACAGAACAATGGCTTGGGGATTTGTTTTATTTCTTATTCTTAGAGCCCAACATTACAGTTTCATACAAAAATCTTGGTGTTTTCAAAGAGAATTTTGCCTGACAGAATTTCAAAATTAAATTTATTATGTTGCTATTGTGTGCTTTATCACTACTAACAGGTTTGTTTTCATATATGTGTGTGAAGCAAAAGCGAATGGTATTTCTGTATTTGTCTAATTTGCAGGTGGGTTTTCAGGACAAGATGCAGATAAGTCTGGGGTGACCATGTCTGATATCCAGTGCCTCCTGGACAAAGAAGGTGCCTCAGAACTGGTCATAGATGTGATAGTGAACACCAGAAATGACAGGATTTTCTCAGAAGGCATTCTGCTCGGTATTGCGCTGCTTGAAGGTGGAAATACGCAAACACAGGTACTTATTTAATCTGCTTATTCACATATTGATTCTCAGATGCATGTGGTCTGGAGACAAATAAAGAGAACCTTTTTGCTGTGAGTTCTGCGAAAAGTTTGTCACTAGAATGTGTACCACTGTAATACAAATGTAAATATGCCCTATTACTATGCAGTAGCTCTTCAGTAGAAGAAAAATGGTTTTCGACTGTCCTTCTCTGTGTAGCACTGTGCTGCTTGTAATCTGGTCATTGCCATGTGAGCATTATCCCCAGTTATTTTATGTCACTCTTTGTAAAATTTAAAATTATATAATTATAATTCTAAGTTTATAATAACAAATTATTTTCTGGAAAGCTTCTGAGACATTTATCCAAATCTCTAAAGAGAAAGAAAAATGGTCATTTGAGAAGACCAATATCCCAGTTGATAGAAATATCTTCTTTGAACTATGGTTTCTAGGCTTTTTTGTCAATTATATCCCTCTCACCCAGACGTAGCCAAATCAGATGATTGAGGGAAGAGAGAGAATTGATATGATGAGAGAAGGCTGGGAGAATTGGGATTGTTTATAAACTGTTGCAAATGGTCCTCAGTCTGCTTGACAGTTATACTAAGTATAACTGGACTGGACTTAATAACCTAAAATAATATCTAATAATAAATTCTGTCGGTAGCACAAAAAAATTGAACATAATCCTAGCTATAATATTACATATTAGATATTCCATGCTTTCTCGTGTTGTTGCATAATAAGTTACTTTTCACTGTTATTTGTAGATGGAATATCATGACTAGTAAGCCTGGAGAAATGGAGAGTGTCACAAAGTAATTTAACTTCAAGTACAATATTGTGACATTTAAAAGACTGCAAATAGCGCTGTTCACCATTTTACTCAAATTTTAAAACATTATCATCGGTCTTTGTTACCAGCCTTGTATATCACTTCATGAAAGAACTGGTCAGGCAGTGGCCAACATTTGTTCTGTGTAAGTGATTATTCATCATTTGTTTCACAAAAAAAAATAAAAAAAAAAAAAGTGGATTTTTGTATTTCTTCTTCCTTAGAAGATTGCTATCTAAAGATTTTTTTTTTTTCAGTATTCGACTTACCAGCAACTGAAGGAGCAGAAAAAGTCAGAAAGGTTCTTTAAAGTGCTGTATGATCGCATGAAAGCTGCTCAGCAGGAGATCCGATCCACAGTGACAGTGAACACTATTGATTTGGGGAGCAAAAAGAAAGAGGATGACAGTGACCTCACCGTATCTGTTCCCAAAAAGAGAGGTAAGGAGGCACCCCTGGGAAAGAGGGGAGCAGGGCATTGTGTTGACACTGCATGTGCTGCACCACTCATGCTCTGTTGAGTTGATCAATAAGCTTTAATATTAAGCCTTGCCAGTTTGCATCTTTTTCCTGTTTTTCTCTGAATTATGGTCCATCTCAGGTTGGCTACAAAGAATTAGCTTTAATGAAATCAGTGAAGCTCTGCCACTTTGCATCAATAAAAGATATTGAGCCATAATTTTAGAGGAGCAGAAGCCGAGGCTGCTGCTATTGGGGATATTTCACAAGAGCAAACGCAGGAACTGATTTCCCACCCTGTGGTCTTCCCATTGTTCTCATCATTTATTGTATATGGGAGAGAAATAGTAGGGCTTTTTGTGTTAATGTTCTGTTTCACTCCGGTTTGTGGTTTATTTGGAACGTGCTGTCCCTGCATGAATGTTGCTTTGATATTCTTTGTGAGTTGCCTAGAGGTCTTCGAAAAGTTAGGCACCAACAAAGAAAAAGTTGCATTCATTATTATTGTTTTCTTATTTTTTAATCAAATGGGGAGAAAGACTTTCAAAAGTGAAGGAAATTATCTTCTTTTCAGTAAAGGATTCAACCTTGCATCTGAAGGAGGGAATGAAAGGACAGTTAACAGAAGCATCTTCTGCAACCTCCAAGGCTTACTCTGTGTACAGAAGAGAAATGGACCCAGAAATAGATCTGATGGGCTCGGGAGCAGATGCTGCAAATGCAGAAGAGAAGTCTGCAGAAGAAGCAATCATGAGCCCTGCTATTGCAATCATGCAGCCAATACTGAGATTTCTTCAGCTGCTGTGTGAGAACCACAACCGAGAGCTGCAGGTAAAGTGTTTTGAGCTGAGCTTTTATAGGAGTGTTATTAGAGGGGCTGCACCTTCGTAAGGGGAGAAAAACATGCCTGTGCCTGGCCCCTGTTTCAGAATAGGGCTGTCTGAAATGTTGGGGTTTTTTCATCCAAGGGATAAAATAACCCTTCTCAAGAACCATTTGGGTTCTGTGTTGGAGGAGTGTATGTTTATATCCTCAGAATTGCTTGGGGATCCCACACAGCTACAGGGCACTGAGAAATGTCTAAATGCCCCTGTTGGTAAGGTTCCTTTGTGTATCCTTGGTGGATCACTTACCACAGACTTGAAGAGCACAGAAAGTTTCTGGATACTCCCCTTTTCCCAAAGTATTACAATTGAAGGCTTTAAGATGCTCTGTGTGTCCCTGCTATCAGTTCTTTTGGTAGAAATTATTGTCCCCATAGCAACCCCTGCAAAATGTTTTTTCTGAAAATGTACCTCAGTGCTGTGCCAGGAGCCTCCCTTCCAGCTGTGGTTGGGGTGGTTTGAGCTGAGCTCCATAATGTGCCACCAGACCTGCTCAGCTGTGGGGCAGCAGCTTCCAAGAGAAGGGCTGTAATGGGTGGGTGGGAGCAGATCTACAGGATATATAAAAGGGATTTAAGGTCAGTACAGATGTTTGCCAAGTTCACTTTCCTAAGCCCTTCTTGCTCTATGATTTAATCAGATAATAGTTCTCAATTGCTGCATTAAGGCCTAATATATTTTCTTTAGTAGTGCAGTGTACTTTGGTACCTGAGACACGTGGTCATATGGTTATAAATTGTATCCTTCAATGTTTTCATGAAAAAAGATTTTGTTTTGTTTGCCTTGACTCTCTCTCTCTTTTTTTTTTTTGTTTGTTTGTTTGTTTGTGTTCCTTTCCTCCACCCACCAGAATTTTTTAAGACATCAAAACAATAAAACAAATTACAACCTCGTTTGTGAGACCCTTCAGTTTTTGGACTGCATCTGTGGGAGCACCACAGGTGGGTTAGGCTTATTGGGGCTTTACATCAATGAGAGGAACGTGGCTCTTGTCAACCAGACACTGGAAAGCTTGACGGAATATTGCCAGGGCCCATGCCATGAAAACCAGGTAGGGCTCAAGACCTTCTGGAAGCAGAAGGCTATACCTGAATGTTGGTGTCTGGGTGCTTATCACAAACCTTTCAGTATTCTTGATAACATAAATTCACTTGGAGCTGCTGTGACTAGACTTAACACACTTCAAGCCTTCATGAGGCCTGAGCAACCCTTTTAAGTCTGAACCCAAAACAGACTCTTCCTGTAGTACCTCTTCTTTCTCCTAGGTTTTGCAGTCCTTTTGGAGAGAGTTTCATGTTTTATGTTGCTGTGTCCATGGCTTAAACCTCACTTTGTGAGACTCAATTTGGAGTCACAGTTTTGGAAGTGGATTGCAAACACAGATTGTGTTCTTCATTTTCACAAGTTTTGCCCTTGCTGGTGTTTATACACCTTGCTAACATTTACTTTCCTTATTTCACATAACTGCCACAAAGTTTAACTTGCCCTCCTGCCATACCACTTAGCAGCATCTTTAATTATGGTATCAGTACTGAAAGGAATGAGACTAAAGACCACACTTCTGGTCTCCTATGCCTTGCTCACTGCAGCCTTTGGAAGTCACACACAGCTATGACTTTTGGTAAAAAGTCCCTTTAGTGCCACGCTGAAGAAGTGTAGAAAGGTGAAGGATGTGGTAACATGCTGCCATATTTGATCTGAAGAGAACTGCAGTAAAGTTGTCACACTGGATGAAACTGCAGAATTTTTGCTATGGATTAGCAGTGTGAAAATTGTGGTAAGCAAAATTACAGAAGCAATCTGTTCTCTATGCTAGAAATAGCTGAAGAAATACATGCAATATTAATGCTTCGTCATTTATGTGCACCAATGAAATGTAAAGTGCTATTACTGCCATTGCTGGTAATCAGCTGCCTTTACTTAATATTTTAAAAACAAACAAAAATCCTTTAGTGGACTGAATTTTGAACAGTTGTATTTAATCCAATGTTGAGTGGGAAAAACAACTGTAAAAAAAGTATAACTACAGGACTGGAGGTGAAAAAAATGTTACAAGTTAACGTGTTCTCCAACAAAGTGATGTGAGAAACACTGGAGCAATACTGATATTGAAGGAAATGATGAATTACACTTTATTACGTAGACCTATCTGATGGGAAGTCACTCAGGATTTAAGTTACACTTCTTTACACCAACTGCAAGTCTAATGCAATATATTTCAGGGACAAATGCTCCATGCTCTCATTTTCATTTTTCCCCCTCTCTCTGTCTTTCTGGAAGACTTTTCCTTTTCTATTGTCCCATAAACCTGCCAGAGGAAAAAGTGGCCATAGGCTCTTGTGTAACTGACCGTTATGCACAAGGCCTAGAAGGTCCAAAATCCCATATCCAGAAATACCCTTCCTTGCAGCACATGTCCAGATGCATGGAGAGAACTTTGATTTTCATGAACATTTTGTGCTGTAACAGCAATATTAATGCTGGCTGCTGAGGGCAAATGAAGAATCTGAGCGTGCAAATTTGGTTGTGCCTGCAGTCGAGCTTGTCTTTTATGTCTGAGGCTGGCATGTGCTCAGCTGAATCTGGCAGTGCTCCTGAGGGCTGCTGTCTGCAAGTTGTACCACTTGGTGCCAAGCCCTGCGGGATTCTCTGGGAGTAGATTTTAGCTTGCACCACCTTTTTTCCAGTCGAGTATTTCACTACTGGCAGTGTTTGGGTTAGTTCTGTACACACAAATCTCTTCCAGCATTTCTTGTGGCTTGTTTTCAGGCTGTTCTGCTTTGGCTGAAAGGTTATCACTGTTGCAGGTTGTTTTAAGTTGTGGGTCCTTCTTTTGGAAATTTCCTGATGTGCATATTCTCCTTTTCTCTCTGGGTGTATGCTCTCCCTCTTTTTCCCACTCCTCTGCTCCCTTCCTTCTGCCCTGCCCCATTCCCTTCTCTTCTCTTATTTTGCAGACATGCATAGCCACCCACGAGTCTAATGGGATTGATATTATAATTGCTCTCATCTTGAATGACATAAACCCTCTTGGCAAATACTGCATGGACTTGGTGCTTCAGCTCAAGGTACAGTATATGTAAATTTGTTTATTTGAATTTGGCTAGCAACAGAAGACATACCTATGTGAGAGCTTTAGGCAGCCTGACATTTACTTAATCTTACCATAGGACAATATACACAGAATCCTTTGAAAAAAAAAGCTTGCTAAAGAATTCATCTCAGCTTCTGAATCCTTATCAGGCCCTCTGCCACAGGCCTTTTGACCCACTGCTGTGTTTGGGACTATGTCCTCAGCTTTTTTTAAAAAAAAATCCCATCAATCAGGCATGATACAGCTAGCATGAAAAGTCTGTATTGTGGATGTAAAATCTCTCAAGATAGATAAATAGCTGTGCTGTACAGGCACACAACAAGTCAGGCATTTTCTCTAAATACTGAACTGTTAAAAATTATTTGAGAAGGAAATGCTGTGAAAAAGAATAATGCATCAGATGACCTGCAATGTCAAATAAAGTTAAAAACAAGGGTCAAGTAAATTGTACTTTATTTCCCTTCTCAGTGTCCTCTGGGGGGAAACACCAAGTACAGAGTGTGAGGGCAAAGCCTAGAGCAGGAGGGCTTGTAATGTAATTTTGTTCTGTATTCTGGAGAGAGTTGGGCAGGCTCGTAGATAAGTTTCTCCTGTCTGTGTGCCAGTGCATGCAGAGGGGAGCTCTGCAGTTGTACTGTCTGCCAAGCAGGGTAGAATCTGTCCAGGAGGAGCCCTGGGTTATTGCCTTTTCCTGCCTCCCAAATTAAGTATTTCCATTGCAGATGGTCTGTTTCCTCCCCAAACCAGCAAATACTTTGTGGTAGCTGCATTGCATCATATTGGCAATGTTATACATGTCTAATAAAATAATTAATATAGCTATATATCATGTACAATGAAACATTGAATCAACAGTGCCTTACATATGATTTTAATAGCTGTAATTACATTTTTGAATGGAAATGTAATTCGGGCCCCCTTCTAGCAAAACACTTAGGCAGACATTTAACTTTGAACATGCAGACAGTTCTTTTGAAGTCCAAGTTTCAGTCTCTGTAAAGATGTAGCTGCATTCACTCCCTTCACTCCAGTGCCATTTTGATTTATCATTGTCATGAGGCTAGCAAATGCTTGTAGAATAGCACACATTCTGTGGAGTAACCACAGAGTTTAGACACACCTCTGCAAGGACCACTGTGACCCTGTTCACAGGAGGCTGCCTGTGCTCAGACTCACTCAGTTGGCAAAAATTGTGGAATGATCACAGAGGTTCAGACTGTGAAAATGATTTGGATTTTTCAGAATCACAGAGTCATTTTCTTTAGTAGGGATGTCTCGAGGTCATCTTGTCCAAGCCCCCTGCTCAAGCAGGATCAGCTAGAGCAGGTTTCTCAGGACCTTGTCCAGCTGAATATCCCCACAACTGGAGACTCCTCAACCATTTTGGGCAGCCTATCCCACCGTTTGATCCCTCTCATAGTTTAAAAGAGTTTTCCTGTGTATAGATAGAATTTCATGGGTGGGTTTTTTTGTCTCTTGCCCTCTCACTGGACACTGCTTAGAGGAGTATGGCACCCTCTTCTGCATTTCCTCCTATCAGGTATTTATACACATTGATAAGATCCATCTAAGCCATCTGTACTCCAGGCTGAACAGTCACAACTTTCAGTGGCTCCTTAAATGAAAAATGCTCCAGTCCCTTCATCATTTTTATGGCTTTTTGCTAGACCCGTTCCATTATGTTTATATCACTTTTATACTGGAAGTGGACATGTTGCTGGGCAAGATGCAATCTCAGGAATTGAATCCAGATTAAGAAGCTGCTGTTTTTGATTTTGAGTGGCAACACATTGAAATAATAAAGCAGTGAGTTTACCAAGTAATGTTCAACATTGACACTCTGTCAGTGTTCATAGGCAACTTTGAAGTTGCAAATACATAAATTTTGCAGTGCAAATACAGAATTCAAAGTATACAGGCCCATACATTTACACTGACAAACAAGCTCAGACAACTGTTTTCAGGGAACATTGTATATTGAACTTACACCCTCCAACCAAAGGAAAGGCAATGCAGTGCAGTTATATTTTCCCATGCCATCCTAGTTTAGCTTGTTTTGCACATAGTTTTTGATGTGGTATTTAATTACATCTTCATGGATTATATTTTCCAGTGGACTCCCTAATCATTTAGTGGGCAGAGCAGACAGCGTGCACTGGGTGCACAGATGGCCAGTGTTCTATTCTGCCTCTTTTTATTCTGAGTGTGACCCCCTGGCCTTCCTTACTGACCAGTGTGTAACCCCTGGCACACAGTAAGACCTCAATATCTGCCACATCTGTGACAGGATGAAGAGATATTGTCAATCAAAGGGTACAGACAGTCTAAGACAAGTGTCTTCTTTTTCTTCCCTCATAGCTGGATCTGGTTGCTTCACTCAATGATTTGTTTCTCCAAAATTTTTGTCAGGAGATGAGATGGGAGCCCAGGTAGAGGTGAAATGAAGAACTTTGGGCTGTGCTGTTTTTTAGCACCTGGAAACTGATTTTTCACCTTATTAATGTGTTATGAACTTTGTGCTCCATTTTCCAAGTGATGGATGTCTTTTCCTTACTGATGTTTGGGATTAGAAATCAGATCCTAGGCCCTGCAAATGTGCAAAAAGTGAGGAATAGGTAGCCAAACAACCATCTCAAATGCCTGCTGTAATTCTAGGCCATGGCAAGGCACTTTTGCTGAGTCAGTAGCAAGAAGCTGGTTGTTGATGACACCAAGTCCTACCTACTCTCTACCTTTCCCAGCTTCCTGGAAGCTGCAGCAGCCTTCTGTACATCCCTGGGGTTGTCTGCACTGGGAAAGAGCTTCCAAGTCCTCCTCAGCCATGAGTGTGTGGGCTGATGTCTTCCTCCTGTTTCCTCCCTTTCCTTACCAAGCTACCTGGGAGCCTGTCATGGCCCTTCCCTCCTCCTCAGAGATCTTACCAATGCTACCACAACTGACTTGGTCACCACAGTAAGGGAAATCTGCAGCAGAAAAGGAAGCATCCTGCTTTTCAGAGCAGCATCCTGTTAGGAATCCTCATCAAAATGCTGTCCTCTCCCTCCCCTGTTCTCATTCACTGTGTGCTGGCTGCAGTGTTGGTCACAAGGTGAAGAGTCTGACTAGGCCTTTCCCATGGATGGTCCCGATTTGTTTGGGAAACAAAAGGAAAGGGACATGGAAGAACTCATCTGGAGTGCTGTTCTCCTTGAGCTAGTCCCAGTTAGGTCTTTTCTTCTCATCTCTTGTTCTTTATCGTTATCTTATTCCTGTGTTGGCAAGCCCAGGCTCCTCTGTCCTGGCTTCTGTCTCAGCTCCCAGTCTCTTCTTCCAGAAGTTTCTAATTCCCCAGTTATGAACAGGTCTTCATTCTAATCTACTCTCCTTCCATTTACCTTCAGTCTTATCCTTCAGTCCTCCAGTCAGAGGTGTTTAATCCTCAGCCTAACACAGCCCTGAGCTAATCCTCAGCCTAACACAGCCCTGAGCAAGCTGCTTTGAGCAGGGGCTGGACTGCTGGAATCTTAGTCCAGAGGGCAGCCTTTAGTGTGTGGTCTTATGATCCAACCTGCACAGCTTTGTGATTCTGTGCTCACCAAGAATGACCCCTATGGGCTTTTAGATGTGAAATTTGTGTGGTTTTGCTCTATAGTACTCAAATTGTAATTTACAAAATGCTTCAGAGTTGGACAAGTTTGACTGGGAGACTAGAACTCATATGACTGTTCTATTGGCCTCTAGTGCTCCATATTTTGAGCTCTATTATCAAAGCTTGGGGACACAAAGGCTGTTTAAAACACAGGTTGCTTGAACATGTAGGGAATAACATTTTTCTTTTTGCCCCACTCCCAAAAGCAGCTGAACCCTTTTCCTTTGAAACTGCCCATGGCAATTATCTGAGGCACACTGGAGAAATTTCAGTTGGAATTGTTGACAATGGCAATAAGCAGCTGAGAATGAGGTTGTAGGGTGGATTGGCAATTTTCCTGGCCCCTACCTCTTCCCTTGGGACTGTCTCCTGCTTCCAAGTGTTCCAACAGCTCAGTCTGTAACAGAGAATGATGGGGATGCTGTGACAGGTCAGCCAAGGCAACCCTGCTCTGCCAGAGAGCAGCCAAACCTCCAGAACCATTCTTCCTCTCCACTTCAGCTGATTTAACTGGAAGACAAGCAAGTCTCTGAAGTCTGAGGCACCACTGGGCTGTGTAATCCTGAGGAGCAGTCTTGGTGAAAAGCAGCCAGTTGACAAAGCAAAGGTTGTCTTTATATATTCCCCCAGGAATATTTAGTAGTGAAACAAAATCGCAGGAGTGTATGAAAACAGTTTATTTTACAGCTTTTCAAATAATAACCAGTTGGACTTCATAAAAACCAAAGGGGAAGGAAACCTGCCTGAATGATAAAACCTTTTGTGTAATATGTTTTATAATTACCTCTGTTGAGTCTCATTTTAACAGAAAGCCAAGGTAAAAATTGCTAGGTGGGCAATAAGGAAAGGAAATGAATTTTAGTTTCTTGTGCACAGTCTGCAGCAACACTCTGTATTTAAGTCAAATATTTTTCAGTGTTTAAAATTTTCCTTCCAATGTAGCATGCAGAGTTAGTGTTACGGTGTGCTGACATTAAGAAAAGCCGACTAAATATTTCAGTAAAATAAAAGATGCAAGTGGTTGAAAATCTTATCCACTAAAAAGTGGTCCTCATAATCTCAATTAAAACAAATGCAAGGGTCATTAATCCATGAAAGAGAGATAAAATTTACATTAATTTGGTTTTGTATCTCTAGAACAATGCCTCCAAGCTTTTGCTGGCTATTATGGAAAGCAGGCAAGACAGTGAGAATGCGGAAAGAATCCTTTTCAACATGAGACCAAGAGAACTGGTGAGAAAACTTGTGAATATTCATAAATCTTTTGGCTGAAAAAAAATCTGTCATTAAAACATTTTTAAAATGATCTGTATCTAAGCTGAGAAGTGTTGGCAGCGTATGGTGGCACAATGTATCAGGATAGTACTAATTCACAAAAAGTACTTTGAAAGGATCAAGCATGCATGATTTCAGTCTTTACGACTTCATTATTTTTATCCGTTCCAAGCACTTTTCTGTAATTGTTTCCTAACTAAATTATCATATTCTGGTAGACTGTCTTCAAGTGCAGTTTGTCAGGGGCTGGCAAATTAAGCTTGTACAGTTTGTG
Source organism: Cettia cetti (assembly GCA_013401135.1). Classification (NCBI taxonomy): domain Eukaryota; kingdom Metazoa; phylum Chordata; class Aves; order Passeriformes; family Sylviidae; genus Cettia; species Cettia cetti. The sequence continues at coordinate 58,090 of VZUI01039542.1, forward strand.
AAGTAGTGCTAACAGAAATGTATGTGTAGACACAGAATCTATTTAATATACATGTATGTTATTTATTTATGTCTCATGAACAAAGAGAGTTCCAAGCAATTGTTGCTGTGTTTTGGAACAACACTGATGTTTATGGAGGTCTCCAAGAACTTTGAATGGGTTGGAGATCTGGGGAAGTCTTTTCCAATATGACTTGACTGTGTAACAACAGAGACATAGAGATCTGGGAATTCTTGAGGGATTCTGAGGAAGAATCTGGGGGCATTGTCCCTGCCCTTAGGCAGAGCCCAGTGCCTGCTGGTTTCAGGGAATCATCACTAAGATGGCATCTCAGCAGGACGAGGCCATCCCTAGGGTATAACTGCAGGATCAGGCCTTGTGTGGGGAACCCTATGGTGGTCCTGTAAGAGGCTTTTGAATATTTGGAATTTCCCCAGCACCCTGCCCAGATCTTCCTTTCCTTTTTGGTTCAGATGTGGTTTTTTCCTGTGAAATTGTGTTACTGCCTGCTCTGGCCAGAAGAAGATCATGGCTGCACTCTAAGTGCTGCACAACACTCCCTGCCACTTTTAGACCAGTTTTAGGAGCATTTGTGAAAATACCTGCTCACAAAGGCTCAGCATTCCTGTTCCTTTCTCATGGTTCCTGATGAAAAATGTAGTGGTTTAGAGCTTCATAAATCCTTCAAGTTTGTCTTTATTCAGTAAATGTTTCTCAGGCTGCTCGCTCTCGTTGCAGAACTGCAGGGCACCCATCCAGGCTGGAGCTGAACAAAGTGGCTGTGTTCAAACACAGTGTGTTTTTTCCCCAAGAACCACATTTATTTCATCTCTCTCTGGCTGGGTTTGTGTTCCAGGTGGATGTGATGAAGAATGCCTACAACCAAGGCCTGGAATGTGACCATGAGGAGGAGAATGGAGATGATGGCATCTCCCCAAAAGATGTTGGCCATAATATCTATATTTTGGCTCATCAGGTATGTCTTACTTGTTTTGTGCCAGCTTCCAGAAAAGCATTACATGGTTAAACTCCAAACTCCACAGGTGGAGTCATGCACTTCAGTGGTAAGAGAGAAGTAAGAGTGTGTTTATTGATAAAAACCAAAGTTTGATAGCAGATGTGACAGTGGGTTAATAAGGTTCAGTGGCAAGGCACACTTGATTGTTTACTGCATACAGGACAGGCTCAGCCAACACTGTCAGGGAGACCCTCCTGTTGAGTCATGATGTTAAGGAAGGATCCCCTTGCACTCTAAACTCTTTCCCAGAGGGGGTTTTAGGTGCAGCTGGGTCCAGACTTAGTCCCAGCTTTGCCCAACAGTTTATGTCTAAAGGTTTATCTGCACATGATCAATCCTTTATATCACTTAGTCATCGAGATTTCAGACTTTAGCATGCCCTTAACCACTTACCAAGTGTCTCCTGTGGTAAGGAATCCCTCAGTCTTGAAGACCAACCTTGAGAGCCATCCCTTGCCCAAGGGGAGATCCTGAATATATTGTTCCTCCCACTGGAGAGAAATTTCACACAATTTTTTAGTGTGAAATAGCAATGTAGAGCAAAACTGTCCACTTAGCTTTGTCTTCTTTTAACATTAACAGATCATTTATATCAATCAAATAATAAATTGTGCTTCCATTACTGGTATTTTTTAAATAGTGCCTTCAATTGTGATACCAAGTGAACTTGATTTCAGAAGATTCCTATTATTTTAGAGATATTACTTTGCCAATAAGAATAATTGGGCCTTTTCACTGCTTTCTCCTTTCGAATTATGCTGTATTGCCCTCAAGCTTTTTCTGATCACTTTTACTTCTCTACTGGTAAAGGTAGAATGTACACTGAAAGTTGTTATTTAATGGGCTATTTATTCTTCAGAGTAGCTGGTGTCAAAAATAGTTTATCTTTCAATTATGTTCAGAGTATTGAAAAGTTTTTTGTAATTGAAAGAGTAAGGACCACGAATTTCTTGGTTATATCGTAAATCACAGCATTTGGTATTTCATATAAGGGCCAAATTTTAAAAAAAATGTTTTTCCCCAAGTAAGAAGAAATGAACAGATGGGGATAAGGGCGTGTTCCTCATTCATTCTGTTTATTAAGTGTTATTAGAAATTAAATGCTCAGTAAAAAAAAAAAAAGAAAGCAATCTATAGTTACAGTAGTATTATGCAATGTTTCTTTCAAGCAAAGAATGCAAAAAACCAGTTACTGAGCTATGCTGGTGTGCTCAAAGCACATTTAAATAAGTAGGTATTGTTATTACGTTGCTGGTGGTGTGTTTGACCATATTCTGTTCTCCTGCTGTGTGTGGGGCTGTACCTAGGATACCCTCTGAGATGACAGTATTTTTAGAAAGCATCTGCAGCTCCTTACCTTGTCTGAATTTACTCCTTGTCTGAATGCTTATGATGAAAATTTCAATGCCTGCCAAATCGAAATGTCAGTATTTTCTGTTTTCTGCCTACAGTTTGTGTTAAATTACTTAACAGGGTCTGTGACATGGAAAATATGGTTGGGGGGGTGGAATATAGGCCTAAAGCTATATATCAAGTGTCTGCTGGGTCTTTTTACACAAGAGGTCACTGCCAGGGGTACACCAGCTGGCTGAGGTGTAGGTTAAGCTCTGTCCCTAGGTTCATATCCACAGTGCTGGAGAGGTCCATGGTGCCACTCCACAGCTATTCCTGATCCATAACTGCTGTTTCAGTTGCATAAGGGTGGATATTTTTACAGCAACTTACTGAGCTCCTTCCTGTTCTGTAAAATTAAATGTCATGATTGGCTCTGTATGCTGTAAAAATATCCATCTTTTTACCAAAAAAAAAAAAAAAAAAAAAAAAAAAAAAAAAAAAAAAAAAAAAAAAGAAAGAAAAATTCAGATGTATTACTTGTCTGCAAGGTAATTGAAGATTTTCTAATGGGCCCTGATGCAAGCAAATAACCCTTGTGCCTAATCAGCAGAGAGACGGCGACCTTCCTGCTTCAAAGAAGAAACGCCAGGCAGGGGAGAAGATTATGTATACTTTGGTCTCTGTGCCACATGGAAATGACATCGCATCTCTCTTTGAACTGGATGCCACCACCCTTCAGAGAGCTGATTGCCTGGTTCCAAGGTAAAATAAAAAAAATGGAAATGAAAAAAGGGCAAAAAATAGTGCTGCATTGACAGGGTTTCTTCCTGGCTTTATGCTGGTGAGTAAAGCAGCAAAAATCAAACATGGGCAAGTATTATCCTTCTGTTAAAATTTGAGGAGTGTTCATGGATAAATAAGGGATGTATAAAACATGATACTGCTGCTGTGACTGGGTAAAATAATTATAAGGATAAAACAAGTGACACTTAGAGAGAATCTGTAAAGAGGAAAAATAATGGTCTAAATATTGCATAGATCTGTGTGAGGATAGAATTGAGCTCTGTGCATTGTTTGAAAAAAAAAGTACTTTTAATAGATTTAACTGAATTGTTCCCAAAAAAATAATGTGTGTGTTGAGCTGGGCTTCTGTTTCCCTGACAGATCATGATGCCACTGAGCACATTTGTTATTCAAATGTATTCAGCAAGTGGCTTCTGGATTTTGATTGGCAATATTTGAAATTTTAGCTGTGTAGCATGGCTGAGATTGGTTAGATAAGTCACACGGTGTTGGTTGTGACTGAATGGGCTTGCAGACACTTGGGGCTGGTTGTTATGAGGGTGGATTTTAAAGCTTGGTACCCATACTGATGTATGTGACTTTGAAGTGTGTTTGCTATGCTAAGTTCTGCCAGATAATTTGCTTACTTGAATACTCAAAAGCCCATCAGTGTGAAAGGGAGAGCGTGAATGGAGACCACAGTGAATATATTTCAAAAGTGAAATTCAGAGTTAAAATTGTAATTGATTTCTCAGCTCTGCTTTTTGATAATACCACAGATTATCATATGGAAAGAATTTAGAAGGATCTCATATCTGCTCTTTGTTCACTTGATTTTCAGTTGAGAACTGGTGCTGTAAATGCTTGCTCTGGAACAAGGGTTTTGCAGATCATAATGATGAAGCTGTGAAACCATGGTCAGCTTTACTTTCTGGCTTTTGTGCTGTGACAGCTTAAAAGGGTTCGTTATTCTGCAGAAAAAAATAATAAAAGAATTGGGTTTATTCATAAAACGTACTTCTGTTCAGATGGGATTTTATAACATCCTCCTTTTAGTTTTATTTTTTTTTTCTTTAAAGAATATTTTACTTCTAGACTTACATAAATACTTAAACCCAGCATTCTGCATAATCCCAAGATGCTGGCTGTTCTTGTTGCAGCTCTGCTCTGGGTGAGAAAGAGGGAGTCAAGGGAAGGGGGTACTGCAGCATCTTTTAGGTCCACCTCCCCCTTGTATTGCAGTGGCTGCTGTGGCTCCTGCTCTCCAGCCTCATGCCACAGGCAGGTGTTGCAGGGCATCCCACTTGCCCACGTGAGCTCAGGGCTGATCCATCTCAGCTGCTGTTTGCTCTGTCCCCCTTTAGGAACTCCTATGTCCGACTGAGGCACTTGTGCACCAACACTTGGGTCACCAGCACCAGCATCCCCATAGACACCGAGGAAGAGAGGCCAGTGATGTTAAAGGTAAACAGAACCCCAAGCTCCTTCCTGAAGCTGCCTCACTGCTAACCTCTGAAATGTGCATAATAATTAGGAAAAAGGTATTTGCTTACCCACTTTAAACTAAAAACTATTGCAGATTGGCACGTGCCAAACCAAAGAGGACAAGGAAGCTTTTGCCATTGTATCGGTTCCTCTGTCTGAGGTCAGAGACTTGGACTTCGCCAATGATGCCAACAAGGTTTTAGCATCAACTGTTAAAAAGCTGGAGAATGGAACAATAACCCAGAATGAAAGAAGGTTAGTGAGTTTTATTTTCTGCCCTGCTAAATTGGTGTTTGGTTACTCATGATAACAGTCATGGGTGAGTGATATCCACATGCTCAGAGGGAACTGGGAGAGGACAGCTCAGTTCTGAGAGTGCCAGCCTGGGGTTAGATTCCACCTCTGTCAGAGCATCCTTGCTGTACCTCAGGCTGAACTGTGTATCTCCTGTGTAAAAGGGAGGTAAACAGCACTTCTCCAGCTCACTGGCCACATAAGTAAATGGGTAGTTCTGTGGGGAAATATCTTTGGATTTCCTTTGATAATCTGCTTCTGAGCTGTAATGTGAGGGTGTATTGCATCTGATTCTCATGTGCAGGAAAGCAGCACTGCAGGGCTCTTGACTTGTGTGAAGTTCACTACACTACAAATCTGAAAAAGCCTTGGAAGGAGGTCTCAGTGTGACTGAGAAGCTGCTCCAATAGTCCTTTTGTTTTCTTATTTCTATTTTCCCCTGTTCTCTTGTTTTTTATTTTACATAATTTTGGTGTTTACACCTTGTATTCATCCCCATTTTGTCTGTGGCACTATTAGAATGTCTGCTTCTCACACTCTCTCCTGAATCAAGGGATTTTGTTGTACATTTGTTGTACATTGTAGCCAGATATATTCCACTGCCAGTGATGTAGTTCACTATTTGTCTTCAGCTGCCTGTGGTTAAACTGGATATAAGACAGCATCTCTGGCAGTGCGAATTCATAACTGTAATAAATCATACACAGCTTCTTTTTTTTCTGAAAATGTTAATTTTAGGTGATGAAATGGAATTTTTGTAGTCAGTTTCCAGTAGCAATTAGACTAGATGGTTTAATATCCTAACAGGCAGATTTTTAATGACTTGGGTGTTGGGACTCAGCCTTGAAAAGCTGTGGGGCCATTTCATGCTTGAGTTGACCCTGAGAGGGATACAACAGTGTCCAGGTGGGATGTCCCTGTATGAATCTTGTGTCACTGTCAGTAATATCAGGTCTTCATGTTGACAGATTGATACAATAAACATGTAAAACATTTCAGAGCTGTTTCACAACAGTGCCATTATTTGTTTGTTCTTGTGATTTCCTTTGGAAAACCCCTCAAACCATCTTTTTCCTGTCTTATCACCTAGCAAAGAGAAGTGGGAGTCCTAACAGTTTATTCCTCATTGCTTCATCCTACAGCTGTCTTTTCTACTTTGTTTTGTGGGTGTGACACACACCTTGCTGTTTTCTACCAAGGGGCTGAGGCTTTTAGAGCTAAAGCTCACTCACAGGGTTTAGGTGAGCTGCCCAGCTCACTTGTGAATAATGGGAACTTTGTGTCTGGCTCCCACAGATAACTGAAAATCTCTTGGGGATCTTCCTGTCTTTTTCATAGCTGGCAGATTTGTTAGTTATAGACTAGACATTGACCAAATTGAGATGATGCTGAGTTTTTCATGTAAAAGATTGCTGGTGCTGTTAAGGGATATTCTTTGAAATCTGTGGACATCTGTGTTTCTCACTGCATGCCTGGCAAGGTGTTAGTAACACAGAGGCAACAATGACTTTGTTTTCTTTTTTTTTCCCCATTTATGTTCTGTCTTTTTGCATTTTCTGAAGGTGGGAGAGAAGGAATTACTACTGTCTCTGTCGTTTTTAGCATCTGCTTCTGACAAATCTTTTCGTTTAGCAAAGAGTGAAACAAATACAGTTTCTTGGGTCGGTAGATATAGGAAAACAGTTATATATGAATATATATATGAAAATGCATATATATGAAACAGTTTCATGGGTCAGTAGGGAAATTATCTAGTGGCAGAATGTTTTTATTCCTCTAGTGAGTCCATCATCTTGTTTCATGGACCCATGATAAAGCATAAAAATCCTTGCTAGGCTGTGGAAGTTTCTCTTTACTGCTTCTGGGCCTTGAGGCCAGCTCGTATAGATTTTGGGCCTCTAAATACTGTGTATCAATCCAGCAGCCTGTATTTTCTTTTGTTTTCCCTCTGGTTGTTGTTTAATGCCTTGGTAAACAGCCCTGTGATTGATTTAAGCTTCTCCTGAACCAAGGCTTGGAATCCTTAAATACATGTCAAACTTAACTTTGCAGTGATGGAAGTTCCATTGTGCCAGGTAAAGCTTGGCATAAATATGACTTTCATTCTTAATGAATCCTAGCAAGTATTGAGTGACTGTTTATAATAAAGATTTGTCTATTCATTCTAGGTTTGTAACCAAGCTACTGGAAGATCTAATTTTCTTTGTTGCTGATGTGCCCAATAATGGGCAAGAAGTTTTGGATGTGATCATTACCAAGCCAAACCGGGAACGACAGAAATTAATGAGGGAGCAAAATATATTGGCTCAGGTATGTCCTACTGTGTTAATAAATTAATTAATAAAATTAATAACTTAATTGTATTGGAAGCAGATTGCAGAGAGTGATGTGAGAATAGTTATTTTTGGATAACTTGGCTTATGCCAGGTTGGGTTTTTGTCTGGTTGGATTTGGTAGAAATGACACTATTTGATCAAAGCTCATTTCTTGGTCCCTAAATCAGAGTCAAGCACAAGGGGCTGTAGAGGGCTCTTAAATTCATGTGGTTCTGATAAGATTTAAGATCATGTCTGAGAGCAAATTATTCACAAAATTGAGACAAACATGGAGCATGGTCCCAATCCTGCAAGTGTTCCCCACATAATGCCCCTATGGAACTCTGACTTTGTTTGCATGAGGCCAAACTTGCAAATGAATAAAATTAATATCCTTTTTGAGAAGTCAACAGAAAGAAATTTAAAAATAGGGGGAAAGGATCAAACTGGACAGCAGCCAGCATTGCCCTCCTTTTTCATCATTAAATTATCCAAAGTTAAGACATGTAAGTAAAACTGTTTAAAGTTGGGGCTAGGAAAGAGAAAGAATGTCAATCAGCTTAGTGGGAAATGTAAAGCTAACCCCAAATGCATAAAGCTGTGATGTCTCAGATTGTGTCCTCACTTGTGTTTAGGCAAGGCTGCTGTGCTGATCCCATCAGAGGACATTTCCATGGACTGCTGTAAGTTCAGCAGAAATCTGGGTCTGGTTTTCACACTCAGTGATTTTGATTTTGAACAGATATTTGGCATCCTCAAGGCTCCTTTTAAGGACAAAGGTGAAGGATCGATGCTGAGGCTTGAAGACCTGGGTGACCAGAGATATGCTCCCTACAAATACATGTTAAGATTATGTTACAGAGTTCTAAGACACTCCCAACAGGACTATAGGAAGAACCAGGTCAGTGGTATTGAGGATAATTTTCCTCCTGATTTCTATAATTATGTGTTCTGGGTTTGACATGGCTCTTTGCACTTACAAGTGGGATTCTGTGGTAATGGGGAAAGGCCTCTTTTTTTGTGTATATAGCTTAGTAGTGTGTGAATTGAAAGTTCAGCAATGAATATCACAAGTGCACTTTGTACTTTTGCAGGCTCAGACTGAGACTGGGGTTCACTGTTTCATTCATGAGCTTTCTGTTATTAAAAATTTGTTCTTGGAGCCTGGATTGTAAAGTGGGAAATCTGCAAAGCTGTGTGTTTCTCTTGCTTAAATATTTGTAGAGGGATGGCAGTGAGTCAGAACAGACATTGTTATATCAGGTAGCCTGATTCCCCACTGCTGGAGACTCCCTGTGAGCAAGAGGTATTTCAGAACCTGGACTAAAGGGACTGGAGATAAAAGCCTGAACTGCTGTGTGGCTTCTTTGTTTTCTTTCCAGTGTTTTACAGAAATATTTCTGTCCTGAGCAGAGAGAAAAGGAGGAGGGAAGACTCAGGGAAAAAGGCTTCTTAAACATTACAAAAACCTTTCAGTTTTTCCTTTAAAAAAAGAGGTTGCCATTTCTTGAATTTTGTACATATTTTCATGGATTCATTCCTTTGGTTTATGAAAGAATAAGAAGAATTAGTCATCCCCAATATGGAATCTCAGGGTACATGTTTGAGGTATTCAGAAGTTCTTTTGTTCAGGCCAGTTCAGAGAGGAAAGTTTTGAACATTATTTTGATTGCTAACTGAGCTGGATGCCTCTGGTTCTAAAAGAGAAAACATTACTGCTCAGCAGGTCATCATAGGAATTTTTCCTTTTTTCAGGAATATATTGCTAAGAACTTCTGCGTCATGCAGTCCCAGATTGGCTATGATATTCTGGCAGAAGACACCATCACAGCTTTGTTGCACAACAACAGAAAACTGCTAGAGAAACACATCACAGCTAAAGAAATAGAGACGTTTGTGAATTTACTCAGGAGAAATCGAGAGCCAAGGTTTGATGTGGTCCACCTTGCATTTTTGCAGCTGTGAACTGCATGCTGTTCATTGCTTTGATGTCTCTTTCTCCCTGTTTTGACCTGGCAGACAGAACCCCCACCTTGTACAGAAAATATTAGAACTACCCATAATTCTTGGAATTTAACCACATTCACATTTTAAAACTAGAGCTTACTGAAAAGAGGGCTTATACTTTACAGGACAACTTTGAAAATTTGGTCTCAGTTCTGATTAGGGCAAAGAGAAATGAAGAGAAAGTTTAATTTCTCCCAATTCTGCAACTCCTCTTTGAAACTGCCATTTGTGTTGGTTTCCCTGCTTATAATCCTGGTCTAAATTATACACACATGTCAATTTTTCTAAGCTTTTGTTGATATCAGTTTTCCTGCAGGTTCTGATTCCAGGTCAGACCTGAAAAGAGCATAGGACAGTGAAGATCCCATAAACCTGTGTCCTAGACCAGATTTTGTTCCAAATTAAAATTTCTGGCCTTGAACTTCACTCAGCTGACTTTTTTTTAATTTTTTTTTTTTTTTAAATAAGCTTCAGGTCAGAATATTAAAAAAATGGATTTCTTTATTTTTAATTAGAAAAAACTCTTTATTATTGGATTTTCAGCTGTAAAATTAGCAAAGTAATACAAGTATAAGAAATGAACATACTGAAGGCCAGATATTGTCCTCTGTAATTATGAATACCATTTTCCAGGTAGTCATTACGGATATTGCTCAAGGCCTTGGTGCTTCTCTGTCTCAATTATTTTCTATATACCTGTTTTTTCTCACTCTGTAATCTCATTTCCTCTCCCATGCTCAGCTGGGTTGGGCTTGGTCAATATGAAGAGGAAATCACAAGATGAGCTCTGTCTCTGCAGGGTCTGTGTTTATTGAAAATTGCACATTGCATTTACTTGTGGTGGAGGATGTAATGGAATTTGTGCCATCACCACATCATGTAACTGCTGTGTATCCTCTTCTTTGAGGATCTAGGAGCAATAAATGTTTCAAAATTGCCCCTTGCCAGAATGGTGTAATCTGAACGGTAAAGACTTGATCTTGATACTGATTTTCATGGAGAGTTTTGTAGATTTTCACAGCACTGTTTGGGTGAGTGAGAATTGTGGCCTTCTGCACTAAAACATGTGAAATACAAAATTAAAAACCTTCCTGAGTTTTGACTCCAACCAGGTGACTTCCCCAGAATTCCATGCAATTATGTGCTGTTTGCTCACTCTGATCTTTGTGATTGCTATGCACTTTTAATTACCAGTTGCCACAAAGCTTCATTTCAGTTATGAGTGGATTTTTCCTCAGTCTACCCTAAAAATGCTGTCTGTACTCACCCACTACAGTTCCCAGACTTCAGTGGGGACTGTGGTCTGTGCTGGAGGTTCAAACTGTTGGATCCTTGGATGGTCAGAGTTTGTACCTGGATTTGTAAGGAAGTGGAATATATGATCTGTTTGTGTGTGTGAGTTCCTGCCCACATCTTCTCCCCCACCAGCTCTTGAGCACCTTGCTCAGTTTTAGCCACATTTCCTAGAGGAGTGGTGGGCTCAAAGATACTTAATTCCTATGAATATCATGGAAAGTGGAAACTACATAGAAGGAAGAGGCCCTTTTTATATTGCAAAGTGTCAAAGGCTGCAAAATCTGTTACTGTTACTACACACAGAGGAATCCCTGAAAAGAGACAAACCCACGTACCTAACAAATGTCACAGCTGTGAAGAAAGCCTCAGCCTGAACCTTGTTAAACATCAGAAGACCTAAATTTGAGAGACAAATTCATAGGAAACAGATTTCCCTGCAAAGCTTTGTTCTTTCTGCTTTACATGGAATGACCTCTTTGAATGCAGAGTCCTTTCTGGAGGTCCTGACAGATCTGCACTCTTCTCTGGTAGTCCAGCATTCCCTTGCAGTGTTCAAGGCCAGGCTGGGTGGTGCTTGGAGTAACCTGATCTAGTGGAAGGTGGTGTGAGTTGCAAGAGAATGAACTGGCAAAGATCATATATTGATAAATATCATGATACTGAGTCCCCCATGTCTATTCATCCTCTATCGCTGAGTGCTACTGCAGTTCCCCAGTAGTACTTTAAGTCTCATGTTCTGCTGCATCTCTGGGTTTTGATTGCAGATTCTTGGATTATCTGTCAGATCTGTGTGTATCTAACACCACAGCAATACCAGTAACTCAGGAACTCATCTGCAAGTTTATGCTGAGCCCAGGGAATGCTGACATTCTCATCCAGACCAAGTGAGTATCTGTAATCAGAACACACCACCTTTTTGTTGTCTGCTCTTAAATTCCCATCACTTTGCTCGTGGCTCCATTGTGAATGGTTTGTGTTTGCAGGCTGGTTTCAACCCAAATGGACAATCCCTTGGAATGCCCGGTCATCTCGGATGACATTGATGAAGAGGAAGTGTGGCTTTACTGGATTGACAGCAACAAGGAGCCTCATGGCAAAGCCATCAGGCATCTTGCTCAGGAGGCAAAGGAGGGCACAAAAGCTGATTTAGAAGTTCTTACCTACTACAGGTAAAACTGCTTATTCAAGGGAAGAAAATGTTTACTCTCTGAAGACCCCCAGTGTTGTTCTTATCCAGTTCATTTGCCAATATCAAAAAAGGAAACCAGGTCATGCCAGAACCTGAGATTAAAAGTTCATTTCAAGTTTTTCTTGTGGGAGTCATCACAGTCTCTGCTGCCTATTTCAGGCAAATCTCGAGTTTCCTTTGCTCATCACATCTCTTTGTGTGTCTTTTTTATTTTGCTCCTAACTTTCTATTTATTGGGCTTTAATTTTAGGTTGTACTGGCCTGGAAGCAAGGCACGCTCTGAGAACACAGTGTCCTGAGTCTCTTGGGGATTAGAGAAGAAATAGGATCATGGAATAATGTTTTATGAAATTGAAACAACTATTGAACAAATAGTTTTTAATGTCAAGTTGCTCCCTTGCTTAACCAAGTCACTCTTGTTATTTTTTAGGTTTTATATCAGAAAGGCTCACAACAGGCTCGTAACATGAGATTCTGTGTTGTGTTCTTTCATTTCCAACCCATTTCCTTGAATACCACATTTTTACCTTGTTTTTTTTTTAAGGTATCAACTGAACCTCTTTGCAAGAATGTGCCTGGACCGCCAATATCTCGCCATCAACCAGATTTCTGCCCAGCTGTCAGTGGACTTGATCCTCAGGTGTATGTCTGATGAAAGCCTCCCCTATGACCTGCGGGCTTCCTTTTGCCGTCTGATGCTGCACATGCATGTGGACAGGGATCCCCAGGAGTCTGTGGTGCCTGTCAAGTATGCCAGATTGTGGACTGAAATTCCTACCAAGATCACGATTCATGAGTGAGTTGAAAGTGTTTCAAACTAAAATACAAAAGGTCTTTGTAGGGTTAGTCTCAGAATAAAATGGTTGTAGATGTCTAGTGTCCACAAGACATATGTATAAAAAAAGCATTTTGTTGCAGAGCACAGAACGATTAATTATTGTTACTCTTGGAAACTTCTATGGGCAGCTTTCAATCATTAAATATTTAAATTTTATTTTTCACTGTGTTCTTTTATTGAACAAGCTGGGGAAGATGGAGTGGACTTTGCTCAGACCAGCTGCACTCCAAGTAATCAAATTGTGTTTCACATGGCAGGTTTGCTAGGCTGGAACTCGGTTTTATACCTCAAGTTCAACAGAAAGTCACAGCTGGGAACCCAGAATTAAGACACAGCCGCTGTCCAGAAACAGCTCACAGAGGCTTTGGCCTTCACTTAGTAAAGTACTTAAGCATGTGTTAAATTTAATTTTGGAGAAAGGACCATTGATTTCAGTGGAAACCCTGTCTGGCTCCACTGATTTGATGGGGCAGCAGCACTGGGATGCTCCCAGTCAGGGAGTATCTGGCTGGAGAGACAGAGGAAGAAGCACAGCAGTGCAGCAGGCAGTGTTGTTTCTGTTAATGACCTTGCTGAATTGCCACAGCAAGATTTAAGAGTCCTGTCTGCCACAAGAGTGGGATTATCCTGTCTACGTTCTTCCTATTCACTTCAAGCCTCCCTGGTACTGGTGGATGGAAGGTTTGTACATCCACTTTCCATATCTCCAAAGAGCTGAACGGAGTCATTTCAGAGCATCATGATCAGTTTGTTTTTTCTTTAGTGACAGCTGATCCTGATATTAGAGATGTTTAATTTTCCTTCTTTCTGTGCCTTGTATTGTAGGTATGATTCCTTCACTGACTCTTCAAGGAATGAAATGAAGACAAAGTTTGCACTAACAATGGAATTTGTAGAAGAGTACTTGAAAGAGGTTGTGAATCAACCCTTTCCATTTGGAGACAAAGAGAAAAATAAACTTACATTTGAGGTACTTCTCAGCTATCTGCATCCTACTTACAGTATTCCTCATTTCAGATAAGTTGACATTGCTTCTTTCAAAATAAAGCTAGTTGCAGAATAAATGTAGATGTAAAATAGCCTAAAGAAGCACCTGTTCCTAGTTCCATACTTCTTGGTGATGACTGGTACTGCAGAAAATAATATTCTTATCTACTGTATTTTTCCAACCTTTCCTTCCTTCTCCTGAGATGGTTGCATTTCAGTGGAGGGGAGAGGGGATTTTTGGGGGGTGAATAGTGAATATTCCTGCTCTTTCTGTATCAGTGAAATAACTTTTAAGGATTTTTCAGTATAAGTAAGTGCTGTTTTCTGTATAGGGTATTACACTGAATGAAACACTCTGCATAACCTAATCCTGTAGTTTAAACATTGTTTGGAATTCCTGACAGAAACTTTACTTAGGCCTATATTTTCTAGGTTCAAATAGCGAAGAATAAAGGGGAAATGCTTACAGCTTTTATAGTTCTTCCTCCAGCCTACTTCTCTTTGTTGCTTTTGCCTCTGGTCACCTGAAATCACCTCTGTGCAAACTTATCACAGTCATCTTACTCTTCTGCTGACTTTCATCTTCCCCAAAACTTCAGCCTCTTTAAATAATTTCCCAGTCTTTCTTCTTGATCTTATATATTTTCACAGATGCAATTTTATCCTCTCAAGCCTCCCTAAATCTCCCCTCAGTTTTGCTGTCTGCTGCATCTTGACTGACCAATTGCTTTGTCTAATCCTGACAAACACTTGATGTCACTAGCCTTAGTCCAAAAATCGGTGGGAAGGCTTGTGCTAGTTTGAATGCACTCAAAATCTGAATCTCTGTGGAAGCTGCTGTGTGAAATGCAACAGAAAACCACAAAGGCTGTCAGTACTTCCTTCAATTTTAATTTCTTTTTCTCATAGGTGGTACATCTGGCTCGAAACCTGATATACTTTGGCTTTTATAGTTTTAGTGAGCTTCTCAGACTGACCCGGACACTGCTGGCAATTCTAGATATTGTTCAAGTTCCCATATCTTCGTACTTCGAAAGGCTGAGCAAGTTTCAGGATGGAGGTGAGATGAGCAGCAAAAACTGTTATTCCAGTGGGTAATTAGCTTTTTAAGTTGGAAATAATTTATGGAAAATCTCATTACTCTTTCAAGGTTCAGTATTCACACATCAGCCCACCTACAGGAATGCATTGCAGGGGACATTAAAGCTAAAAAAGAGCAGTTAAAAAGAATCTTTTTGAACAGAGTTGCATTCTTCATGACTTGTGGGTACTGCATTGGTGTTGCTCTTCCTTTGGTTATTTGGAACTGTCAAATTTTGTTCTAAACCTCAGTGCCCCTTGCTCTGAACATCCTGAGGGAGTTCAAGCAGTGTCTGCCTGGGCACAGGGATTATGGTGGCTCATCTGTGGCACAGCTGATTGTAAATCTTCTTAGCACTACACTGAAAGGGAGAATGAGATGGTGGTGGTCCCACAATGGCAGAAGTACCCAATGGAAGTCCAGAGGAGGCCATGCTCTGCCTGTACTTGTCAGCTTAGAATATTCCTTTTTGAACCCAGCCCCCAATGCCTCTCTGACAGGCTAGGACTATTCTGTATGTCCCACTGCCTTTCCTACTATGGTTTAAAACTGGGTTGAAGAATGAGCATGCCAGGGAGGTGCTGAAACATAGCAGCTTAGTTTTCCTGTGTAAGTGGAAGAGAGGTGTGGCAGTCGTGTGGGCTGAGAAGAAGACGGACTGATGGCAAATTCTGTTTTAATATGTAGCTGCTGTTGCCAGCCAGCTGGCTCACAGCACCAAAATGGATGAGCTGTCTTGTTGGAAACAATTATTTTGTGTTTTCTCTGGGAGGCCTTTTCCCAGCCTTGAGTTTTTCTAATCATCATTTTGCTCAGTCACTCCCACAGATACCCTGCAGGAGCGTGCTGTTCTTCCCAACTCTTCACTTCTTTGAGGTTTGCACGCTCTGGAGAGGTGTAGACTGTCATTGTCATCTCTGAACCAAAAAGTCATATGCTTGATTCTCTTGATCTTCTCTCCCTCACTGCCAGCAGACTTTACTGAAACCCTCTGGAAGTCTTTCCTGCAATGCAGTGCACACCAAGTCATGCTGTAGCTGGCTGCAGTCCCTCCTCAGCACTAGAGAAAAGACTGTATGCCCAGACACTTGGAATTATGTTTTCCTTTTTTTGTCCCTGAAAGACTGCATTGCAGACTCTCCTCTTAAATGGCTCTGGACACAGTTTGACTCCAGACACAATCTTGGCATATTGGCAACATGGGACATGCAGAAGTGGTTCTTCTGCTTAGTTCTCACTCTGCCCAAGCCTTTAATCCTGATTATATGTCTTGTTCAGTGTTTTTACTCACATCCATTACCCATAAAATCATATTTAGTCCTTAATTCCTTCTGTCAAAGGGTGTCCTTTCAAGCTATGTAAGAGAAGAAGGAACCGCCCATTAAGTGCAAACAGACCTGCCCTCAGTTATATGAATTTTCTTAGCAATTCCATGCAAATCAATGAATTTGCTTTGAAAAAAACAAGTGAAGGAATGCTGCAAATGGCACCACCATGCAAATTGAAGCTCAATAGCCTTTTTAGAAATGCTCAACTATGTTGGAGCCTTGTTGGAATTTTTTTTTTTTTTTTTTTTTTGTCAAAAACCTGGTTTTGTCTCTTGTTCTTTCAGCGAACAAGGCATGGAACAATGGTGTGGGGTTTTTTATTAGCTTCACCCTTTGTACAAATTATGTAGATTTCTTTCCTGCTGTAGCTGTCTCCATGGCTGTTTACCTTTCAAACAGTGACCAGTTCAGGTCAGGATGTGACAATCCACAAATGTTCTTTTGGTAGTTACCTGTGGATTGGTTTGGTTTGTTTGATTGGGGTTTTTCCCCTTTTTCTACTAACTCTGTGTTTAGAAAGCCCATTGTTTTGGAGAGGTTTTTTTGCTGGTGGAGCCTGTTGTCAGCCCTGTCTGCAGTCTTACAGGAGTCTGGAGATACTGGCTGTGCCTTCTAGGCTTAAAAACAGGCATTGAAACTTTGCTGTGGTGAGACAAGCTGTCTTTATATAGAAATAGCTGTAAGACTTCCTGGAGAGGCCTTCTGCAGTCTTAGTAAAAGAAAAGGATGTCTTTGGATGGTCAGATCTTTTCTTCAACCTCTCTTTTCCTTTCTAATTGAGAAGCTATAAACTACATAAACTGTGCCTTCACTTTGCACTTGAGAAAAAATGATCCTGAATATATAACTGCTGTGTCCAAGCATCCTGCCTTTCCTCCTGCTTTCCCTGGAGATGCAAACATACCTGCCCACGAGCTATAAAGTTGCATGTGTCACAAGGATGAAATTTAAGCAGTTTAATAACTCCTATTCACTATTTTTGACCACCCAGCTCATAGAACTTCACGTTCAAAGGACATATTTCGTGTTTGAAAATCACAGGACTCAAGCAAAACAGGGGAGCACTTTTCCTTAAGGAGAACCACACAAGAATCAACCAGCACCACATTAGTTGCACATTGCACCACTGAGGTGCAGGGCTGGAACTTCTGGGCCTTTGCATGTGTTGGAGGGTAGATGATCCCAAGGGTGAGTCCAGAGGCACATGTGTTCCCTAGGCCCTGTGGAGTCTGGATCCATCTTGTGCAGGATCCACCAGGGATCCTGAGGAATGAACAGGCAGGCATAGAAATTGGGTTTGGGAATTTTTCGTAGATCTCCCCTCACTCTGAGGGTAAGGACTGTTTACCATGCAAAGCTGTAGGTTTACATTGGTTTTCAATTTTTTAGTAATTATAAGATTGTACACCAAAGGTCTCTCTTCCCTTTTTATACAGATATCCTCTCATAAAACTGTGTTGCTCAGAACATGTTAGTTGTTTTATTAGTTACCTGTCCTGGCTTTTTATTCTCTCTTTTAATTTACAATACTGTTCTCTTAGGCTATTAAAAAGGATTAAAGTAGAACTTATCTCAGTCTGGGCTTTTTCAGATTTTGGAAAATGTGATGGAATTTTCTAAAATCAGAATGGTCTGTTGATTTTTTCCAGTAAGTGTTTTCTTACTTCCATAAAATACAGATGGATGGATTGTTCCCTGCCCTTTTTCAGGCTGGTAGGAGCCCTCTCTCCAGTCAGGTAGGGGTGAGGGTGAATTCTTGCCTTTAGAGGAGGTCAGATTGCACTCTCCCATATCTCTCCAGACTGCAGCATCCTCTCTGACAGCTCCAATACTTATAACAGTCGTACCAAGCCTTTGCAGAATATTGCAGGTAGGTGTCCCTCCAACACATTATTACTCTAGGGATCTGCAGGTTAACATAGTTCCTTTTTACAGGAAAAAGCTTCCCTGAGTTGCAAAAATCATTACATTGATGTTCTTTAAACAAACAAACAAACAAACAAACATGATTGTTTCTGTTGTGATTTCTGTGTATAAGTTGTGAATGTATGGAAATTTAAATTTTGGAGTTTATAGAAGTTGTGGGGTTTTGTTTGGGTTTTTATGTTTGTTGGTTGAGTGTTTTTTTAAAGCTCCCAGTCAGGGATCACACATGTCTAGGCATAAACTTTATTCAGTAAGAACATGTATTCCTTCCTTGAGCTTAGGGCTTTGAAGTGTAGCTCTAAACTCTAGTTTTGACAAACACTGAAAGCCAGTCATGATGCCTGAGACTGACAGTTTATTGGTATAAACAAATATGTTTAAATTTTATCAAGCATTAGGGGCGTGATCCTGTAAATCTTTTGTAGAAAAAGTGCTACTGAACGCCAGCTTAGGTTCTGTATATTTTAATTTTCATCACTATTTAACTGTAAATTTGCATAGATTGATAGGAAATCTATGTTTAACAGCAAGATTTTGTCAATAGTTATGCCGATTCAGAAATGCAGTTATTTTCAGGTTTTAAGAAAAATTACTTGGAAAGAGGTTTGCCCAAATGGATAAGTTATGTAGTTCTTATTCTACTGCTGTAGGAAATAGAAGGTAGCATCTCTGTACAAGTTAAGAATTTTGGTCAGGATCTATGTATTTTACATGATAAGTTTTATATTTAATTTTCTTAAAATGTATTGATTTCTATGAGAAAATCAGTGCTGTATAAATCTGGGGACAAGTAGGTTAAGCTGCCTTTCCATTGACTTGTTCCAGGTCAGTAGCAACAAAAGCTTCCAGCATCTGATGCTGGTAATGTGAAGTTGTTGGGACCTGGTGAGCTGGCTTCCTGACTGGTTTGACCAGTTGTGAAAACTGTAGTCAGGATTTTGGGAAATATATTAATGATGGGTGGAAGAATGTGGTAAGTCTTGGCTTTGGAAGGTTTTCCTGGAGGTGTGCACCTCAGAATTGAAAGAACCAAATTTTCAACCAGCAGTCTTGAGTCTTCTTCCCTGTTTAATATTTATTTCTTGAGTACACCCACTTACTTCAGTAAAACAACTTGTTAAGTAAAGAATTATATATGACAAGTGTTGAACTGTTGAGGCAAATCTGTAACGTGGAATGTATATTTAGGCTCAGTGGAAGTTGCATGAAGACTTAATTAACCTTTTACCTTAAGAAGTCCTTTTCTGTCCTTTGCTTAAATTTGGAGCCACCTTGGTGGCTGAGGTAGTCCTTGATGTTTTCTGTGGGCTTCTCTGTCTTGGTTTGGCAAAGATTCTAAAAACGCAGAATCATGGCATGGCTTGGGTTGGAAGGGGCTGTGAAGATCATCTCGTTCAAACTCCCTGCCATGGGCAGGACACCTTCCACTATCCCAGGCTGCCCAGAGCCCCATCCAGCCTGCCCTTGGACACTGCCAGAGATGGGGCAGCCACAGCTGCTCTGGGCACCCTGTGCCAGGGCCTCACCACCCTCATAGGGAACAATTTCTTCCTGATATCCAACCTAAACCTACTCTTGTCAGTGTGAAGCCATTCCCCCTTGTCCTGTTGGTCCTTACATTATTGTAAATGTTAAGCCTTACTTCCTCTAGAAAGCTTAATTTTGATGCCACTGTCAGATATTTTAACCAGAATTAAATTTAATGGGCATGTAATTTTTATGTGTGACCTTATTTCATGAAGACAGATTGGAGAAAGCTGGCTAAGAAACATTTATGAGACAAGATACTTTAAAAAGTAAGGATGTATATTTTCGGAAATGCTTCTTATCTAGATTGCACCCTAAAAATGAATTGACTTGAAAATCTTGCAACCAACTTCTTTTTTTGTTTCAGTCAGTGTGTCTTAAATTTGATTTAGTTTTGTGGATATTTGAAGCTGTTTTCTGTTTCTTTTTTTTTTTTTCCCTTTTAGATTCTAAAAAATATATGGGTTATGCAAAATATACTACCTGTATCCTAAAGAGGCAATTTTTTTTTCTTAAGGAGAAAATGAGGATTTCATTTAGTGGTGCTGTCATTCTGGCACCTTTCAAGAGCATTATAATCTCTTGCAGTTTTAATTAAAAGGTAAAGTCATTGCTTTCCCAGTAAGTGCACCCTGCTGTATCATTCCAGAATAAGGAGCCAATCTGCCTTGTCCAATACTGCTAATTTATTCTCTGTGAATTAAAATGCACATCCTTCTCTAGCTGCTATTTGCTCTTTCAAATAGCTGATTTTAGTCAAACCATGCAACTACAGCATATGTCAGGTCTGAAAAAGGAAGCAACATGGAAGTAGCAGCAGGTAAGCTACACATTTACCATGCAGCTCAGTGCTGTTTAGTTACGGTTGTTTGGGAATGAGAATAATGACAAGCCAGGAAACAAATCCTTCAATTGGAGCTCCAGATGTCTTGGGATGCAGTTCACAGTGCTGGGCACCAGCTGAAAAAGCCCTCAGTGGTACAAACCTGGGTTATTTGCAGAGTGTGTCTGTCTTTCAGGAGCTCTACAGTTTTCCTGAGCCAGTGTCCACTGACATCAGTGGGAGTCTTTTGGTTTCCTTTGCTCAGTCTTTTAGAAAAAACAGATTTTAAAAACTGCCTACAATAAGCTTAAATTGCTCCCACCTCTGTGATTCTCACATTAAATGTGTTGCCCACAAGTGCCTAAGGAGATGCCTCTTTTTCACCTGTTTAAACTGGGGTCAGATATCCCAGCTGCTTCATGTTGTGCCTGGGTCTGTGTCTTGGTGGTGTGTTCCTCCTGCAGACCGAAGGGACACGAGATTCCATCCTGCCAGGGGCAGAGCAGGAGACACCTCACCTTCTCCTGGAGTCTTCAGTGCTGGTGAGGTCTGCTGCCTTCTCTCTGCAAAGGAGCGCTTGTGTTTCTGTGTGTCAAGGGACCCTTGTCCAGACTTCTGTCACTGTGACACAGCCTCCTCAGCTCCAGCTCCAGTTAGGTCACGTTTTCTTCCAGCCCTTTTGGCTGCAAGTAGACGTACACAGTGACTGGAAGTACCAGTGAGGCCACTGAGGCTTGAGAACAAGGCTGCACCTGCCTTTTCTGTGGTCCTATGGGTCCTCTGTGTCCAGGAAGGACCAGATTTCATCCAAGACTATTAGAAATTACTCCACTGTTTCTCAGCTGTGCATCTGTGTCTGTTACCTGCACTTTTATCTAGTTAACAATTTGCAGGATCTTCTTTGAGGCATAGTTTGATTAGCAGGGCTAATGAGGCAGTGGCTGCCTGGCAGACTGGAGCAATAATTTATACCAGCAGTTTACAAGAAAAGAAAGGTTACAAAAGGAAAAAGGAAAGTTAACTGTGTTAGTCACAGGTGTCTACAGAGAAGAAACTGCTGTTCAATGCAGAGTATTGCCAGACCAAAGGGTAGGTCAGTCTGAAAGCTTAATTCTGTGGCATGAACAATTTCTCTTTACTCTTTCCCTCATTATAAGACCTGTGCATTAATGGGATTCCAGAAACCATTGCTCTTCTAGGAATCAATATCTGTCTTACAGATGTAACTCAGCTAGGAGGCTTGATTCCCATGGTGCTTTTTACCCTCAAGGCCAGCATGCTGATGTATATAATTTTTCCTTGGACTAATGTCCTCAGCATGAAAGCCATGCTTGACACTGCTTTGTGGTTTTGAGGATAGGCAAAAAGCCCAGAACCTGCAGAATGTCAAGAGAAGAGGAAGTTTGGTAGAGTTGTACCATGGCTGGGCAGCTGAGAGTTTGTATATAAAAAAAGGGAGGGTTTGTGGATATGTTGTGGTGAAGTGGAGGCTGGAGTGGTCAGATTCACTCAGGAGCTGTGTAGCAAATATATGTGCATGGCATATTGTAAGTTTTCTCCTTTGTTTTGCCTCATTACTTCTGAGGACTATAAAATATGGAAGTGATACCTCACCATGTGTCCTTAATGCCAGGCATTAGCTTTTCTCTAAGTCTTATCTGAGGTCAGCTAGTTATTGAGCAATGAAAAATGGTTTAATGAAGACATAAAGTGTGATTCTTGGCCTGTTTATGGTAGCTTCTGAAGTCTTTATGAACAAATTCTGTAGAAAACCTGTAAAAATTAATACCTCTTTCACAAACAGAGCTGTAAGGTTTAATGCTTCTGGCAAATAATATACAGCTCTAAAGAGTTTGAAATAAAATGTGCTCCTTTAGGTAGTGGAGTGTTGTTATTATATGTCCTTAAAATGGCTATAACTTTTCATGCAGAAAAATTAAATTGCATGAAGCAATGTAGCCAAATCAGCAAAGAAATTTAGACCTAAACCTGCCATTGGATTCTTAATCTTGCCCTTGGTATTTAGGCATTGCTATATACATGGTTCCCTGATGGAAGATCCCTGAGGACTGGTGGTGGTGTGTGATTTAAGATGGCACTGAAACTTTCTTTTGGAAGCTTTTGGTGGAGCACTAGTGTAAATCTCACTGAAATCCCCAAAGCCACGGATATTTGGAGTTCTCCTGTTGTGCATACTGCCTTAAAACCTGGTTGAATGCACCTGCACTGACACATGGGTTGAGACAAGGTCCTGTGTGCTGATTTTTGCTGAAGTGTCTGTGTCCTAATCAAAACCATGCTCAGGTTTGATGACATCAGAGAGTTGTTTCTATAACTTAATAGCTACATAGACCATGTGAGAATTGTTGTATTTTTGTAAAGCCTTTGATTTCCTCCTCCTGCCTCCTCTTTTTTTTTGTAAAGATTGAATAATACATTTAATTTTTATGGGCAGGTTAATGAAGGCTGTTGAGGTAGTGGATGCACATACATTTGCCTTCTCTGGTCATTAACAGATTTCCTGAAGATCTGATCAGATCTTTCAGTTCCTGAAGGGAACCTAAAAGAAAAATGGAGAGGGACTATTTACTCCAAGGCCATGAAGTGACAGGACAAGGAGAATGGCTTCAGACTGACAGAGAGGAGGTTTAGATGGGATATTAGGATGAAATGGTTCCCTGTGAGGGTGGTGAGGCCCTGGCACAGGTTGACCAGAGAGGCTGAGGCTGCCCCATCCCTGAAAGTGTCCAAGGCAAAGCTGGATGGGGCTCTGAGAAACTGGTGGAAGGTGTCCCTTTTCATGGCAAAGGGGTTGGAACTGGGTGGTCGGTAACATCCCTTCCAATCCACACCAGTCTATGATTCTATGTGGCAGCTCCCATTTAGTTTCCAGAAGTATCAAGCATCCAATGGTCCAGTCCCTAATGACAACTGCTGGGTGTTAAAATTCTTTGGGAAATATGGGCACTTGTAAAATTTCTGTGTAGGGAGATGAGCACTGTGGGAAACTTGAAGCAGTACCCAAAACTGAGTCCTAGGAATTTATCTCATCCCTCTGTGTTGAGAAAAGCTGAACAGCAATGATAGTAAGAGCAAGCTCTGTCCCCCCATGGCACCTAGGGACCAGATCAGGTGCCTATAGGTAATTTTTAAATACACAAGGCTGCATGTTGGTTCCCTGGCATCTTGGGGATTTCTGTGAAGCAGAGAACTGCTGACTCTAAGGGTATCTGCCAGCTTTTGAGACTCCCACTGACTATTCACCCTCAGCTTCTGTGTGGTTCTCTGCACTGTGTGTGAAACATCCAAAATGCTGTGGGTCCTGGGGAACAAACTGAGGATGCTCCATAGCAATGGGCTGGGAACAATTGGAAGAAAAGGCACGAATTGCCAGCTGCCTCTGACAGTTGTTTTTCTTACTGAATATGGTATTTTGTCACTTATCATCCATACTGTATTGCATAGCAGATTGTTGTTTACTTTTATATTCTGCTTTTAGAATTTTTGCAACCAGTAAATGACTTATCAAGAAAATATGTTTATGTGGAAAATGAAGTGTCAAATTATCCACTGTTTCGATTACTTGGGTGGTTGTTATTTTTTTCCCATAATTGACTCCTCTGAAAAGCCTTTCTTCTCAGAGAGGCCGCTGTGTTGTCAATCGTGCCAAATTGTATGAGATTATGTGCTACAGTTTTGTGACAGAAACTGATACTCATTAGGAAGTTGTGATCACTGTAATAAAAAGTAATGAAAAGGAGATGCACAGTTGTCTATTCAAAACATGACAAGCATTCTCTTCTTTCCTCTTCTTTCAGTGTCTGTCAATCAGCAGCTCCTTTAAATTACCACTTGTGCATAGTGAATTCACTCTTCCATTGACTAATCTTGTTGAGACTGTACATTCAATAGGTGACATTTCTAATGGGTCCATTGCTTATGGAAGGCTTTTGGCATCTGACTTGTCTTGGCAGAAGGAGGAACAGAGAAGAAGGGAAAACTGGAAAAATACTCAAGGAGATTTCCTCGTGTTCTCTTCCTCTGTTGGTCAGTCACGGCTCTGAGCACTTCTGCAGCAGTTTGCTGCTGAGAGAAGTGGTTGGCTGCACACATTAGCACCTCACAACATTGCAAGGACTGTTCTCTCCCTGCCACGCTTCACAGCCATATATAAATGTTAGTGCCCTGACCTCAAAGAAAACAGCCAAAGATGAGGTCAGCAGGTTAAGGGTGGCAGTACCATATGGAGGCACAGCTCAGGCTTCTCCTCACTTATCTCTAGCAAAGTGCACATAAAAGTAATCAGGGTTCACATCTACTTGCTCTCTCTCCTGATTTATCTCAGTTAACTAGCTGAGGCAGTAAGTTAATTTTTCCTTGGTCATTGGTATTCAGGAAGCACTTTGGAGATGTGACTAAGATCAGAGCTCCCTTACTTTAGTCATTGTGTGCACATGTACTAAGAACTTAAATCTCTTTTATTGAGCCAGTGTATTTTGTCTTGCATTGTTGCAGGCTTAGCTGACAGAGCCAGTCCCTTTTTAAGCTGCAGTAACCTTCCTGCATCCTTACCTCAGGGAAGCACACCCTTCCCTGCTGGGATAACTGTGTTCAACCAAGACTGCTGCTGGCCCCTCGTGCTTGTGACTGACAGATTTAAACCCATGCTTAACATGGTCCAGGCTTCCAAGGCTGGACAGACAATGCTGAGCATCACCTATGCTGATTACAGGGGGATGTTTTGGAAGTGAAGCTGCTGCCCACTCCTTATGTACATGAAAGATCTCCATGGCTTCTTTCACAAAGAAGAGCAGCTTCTCTCACTGTTGAGACACATCAGCTGCTTCACTGCCATCCATGACTGTGCTGCCTGACTGCTGTCTGCTCCTTAGACAGGGTTGCATTTCATCAGCACCCTCAAAACATAGTTGTTGAAATACCTTTATTAAAAAGAAATGCTGAATTGCTCCAGTTGCTGAAGCATTTTAAATCTGGGAATGTTCTCTTCAAGCCTGCTCTGAATTAACTTAAAATTATAGTCAGCATCAGGCAGTTGGTTAAAAAGTTTTCCAAGATGACACCTTGTCTCCCTGCTGTTATTGACAGAAATAATGCAGTATTGAATCACTACCCATTTCAGCTGTAAATACTGAACTGGATTAAGTAGACTTTTCTCTTACTAAAATCCTTTCCTATGCATTAATGAAATGCTGTTTGAAATGGCAGGGATAATAAGTACCACCTTAATCCTCCTTCACTTTCCCACCTCTATCTTTTGAGATCATTTGCATTAAGGTCAATAGTGAAGGAATGCTGTGGACAGAGGGTTTATCCTTATTATTGATGCCATTGGGAAGCAGCTTCATAGCTGCCTCTCACTGGTTTGTGCCACCTTTGACCACTGGTGTTCCGTGGGTAACAGGAAAGGACAGCAGTCACCTCATTTATTTTTATTCCTGGATGGTTTTCTAGGCTCCAGTATCACATTAGTTAAGGGCCTCAGAGTCTTTGCTGTTGCAGGCCCCTCACTGTCCTTCCTAGACGTGGAAAAAGTGGTTACTCATTTATTGAAGTCATCCTGAAATGCAGAGACAATGACTAATTCCTCTTTCATGGAAGGAGTTGAATCTCATTCCCTGCCATGCCTGTGCAGCGCCCCAGTAATAGCTGAGAAATAAGCAAGATATGGTCTGGGCAAAATCCCAGCTTTCTTTCTCCAGGAACGAGGTCCATGTAAGATGTTGTCTGGTATCTTGTCCAAAAGACACTAACTGACTTTTTGTTAGCTTTACATCAAGTAGATTTCAGCCTTTAAGGGTAAGCAGGAACTTTTCAAGATGAAGTGGAATGAACTTTTCAAGATGAAGTGGAATTCTTCTTCCTCATTTGGAACAAACTGCAGTTGTATCTTGTTTTTGAGAAGAATATCTTCTGGACTTATCTTAGACCCAAGAGGTTTCCTTAGCAATAACCCCACTGACTGAAGTTTGTTTTTAAAGAATTCCTGAGCTTTCCAAATACTCTCTATTTACATTTCCCTCTTCACAACTGAGCAAAAGGGATTTTGAAACAATGTCAGGAGAGATGATGATAACTTCTCAACTGAGGTGTGTGGCAGGTGTATTGCAGGCCATGATGCAGCTGCCCAAGCTACAGGTCTTGTTGTGGGCTTATCTGCCAGAATTAGGACAGAATTAATAGGAATTCATTTATTTCATGGTTTGAAAATGAAGAAGATGCAAGATGTTGGTTTAAGTGAAGGTACTTTACTCCATGTAGTACTGTAGCTTTGGACAGGTACACTGAGTCAATACAAGTATTTGTTTAGCACACTGGGAGAAAGGAGCTGGGGAGTGGGAGAGAGATATCCATCCCATGTTATTCCCACACTGTTTTACTTGATTTGAAAGGAAAACACACCATTTTCATTTTGTGTCATGAAGGGTTTTAGTGATGATTTTATTTCCTTTACGCCTATGTAAGCAGTTAGAACTTTCTGTGCCTGCCTAATGTGAGGTTCCAGCCTGTAGTTTGACTTCTAGGTTTTTTTCCCTAACATCATGAAAAATCAGAAGTACATTTTTTCCCCTCTCTTTTGTCGGGACTTGAAGTATTATTTTCAAAAGACTGATTCAGAGTGATTGCACACCAGACCAGACACTGAATGGGACCTCAAACTGACAGTAATCTGCCTTATTCACTTTGAAAAAGCACCCTCTTTGTGTGTTTCTCTTTTAAAAAGTCAGAGCTAAAGGCATTCTCTTTCCATACATGTTGTAGTTGAGCTATATGGATTGAAGAAAGAAGGGAATAAGAGGAGGATTTTGCCAACAAAATAAAATCCAGCCTTGTTTTTTTACAGCAGATTATCTGGGAAGAGGGTTTCTTCAGTGTGAGTAGAGCTTGGCCATGACATGGTGATTAAAGTGTACTAAAGGACAGACTAGAACTATTCAGGCTTCTCTCAGCAAAGCAACATTTCCTTCAGTCTTTTCTTTGCCTTTAGTGTAGCCTAGGTCCTGGCACTCTTCCTGTGAAGAGATGCTGTCATTCCTTTCCTCCATTCATTCCTATCTCTCCTTTGCAAGAAAGGAAACTAACTCATCTAGGTAGGTAGCAGGATATTCTCATGCTTTCTCATCCCACCTTTGTAAGGAAGTCACTGATTCACTGAGATGCTTTTCCCATGAAAATTCACTATAAAGCCCAGTATAATCTGTGGGAACAGATGGTATTTCTTGGTAGATTTTGCAGTGTACCTGGATAAAGGTTTTACCATGTAAGTGTAAAATAATTTTTTCTCTCATGAATAACTTACAAAAGGCACTGTGATTACACATACTGATTTGACCTTCAGGACAGCCTTCAAGCCTGGCACTCTCCTGGGACTTTTTTTTTGAAGGGGGATGGTTGGCTGGTTGTGTCAGTTGGGTTTGGGTTGTGGCCTGTCATTGGAACCACACAAAGAGATTGATCAGATTTGCATAATCTCATCTCTTTACTCTCTTTCAGTGTGGCATATATGACTCCTCCCACATGTCTCCAAATTGCAGCAATAGATGGTATTAAAAAAAATATCAATAAAAGTTTTTTAATGATAAACATAGCCCAGTACTGGAATTGCTTGCCTAGGGATACTCTATAATACTGGATATGCAACACTCAGTTTGCTAATATTCTTAAAAACAGGTTAAACAAAGCTCTTTAAGAAATTATCTTAGATGTGGGTAATATACCTTCAGGCAAAGGAATGGGTGAGATTTCTTTAGTTCTACATTTTATAATTTATTGAGCGTGTTAACAGAACTCTGGAAATATTTTGGCATATTTACCATCTGTTGACCTGTAAGAAATGATATCTTGGAAAATCAGCATAGAAATTCTTTGCCTAATTGGGTAATTGGAATGAACTCAGGAACTGAAGGCTTCTTTTTCAATAAGGGGTTTGACAACATGGGTGTATGTGTGATACATAGCGTTGTAAATGTGCTTTAGTCCTAGGAAATATGTCTGTGTTTTTGTTTAATGCACAGGAAACAATGTCATGAGGACCATCCATGGGGTAGGAGAGATGATGACCCAAATGGTGCTGAGCAGAGGGTCTGTATTTCCCATCAGTACCCCTGACATACAGCCAAGCATTCACCCAAGCAAGCAAGCCAGCACTGCAGACAGTGAAGATGTGATCGTAATGGACACCAAACTGAAAATCATTGAGATTTTGCAGGTAAATAATGAGGGGTGGCATATTGCACAGCAGTCATTTCACGGTTCTTTACTCACATAATTGCCAGTTCTGTTACCTACATTCTTACTATTCACAAGGCTGCTCACTGTAGAAATAGCTCCTTGATAAGAGGAAGGGTAGTCCTCTGTGTGAACAGCTGTACAGTTGTGGTCCTCGCCTGTTGTACCAACTTCACCTTTGAAGGAACTGGATGCTGCAGAAACTTTCTCACTGTAACTGCAATGACAGATCTCGTCCTCTAATCTGCCTCACTAATGTTTCCTGAAGACAGTGTGTCTGTTTCCAGTTTCTTTCACACTCATTTAACACTGGGGTGGTTGCCTGATTTAAACATTTGACCCCTCTGCTGCAGTTGGAGGAAGGGCAGATTGGCCCTGGCCCCAGTGAAGTTGTGCGAGGTTACGCCCTTTTGCGGTGCCTTTCATGCATTTTGGATTTCCACTCTTGGGCTGAGAACAGTCTGTGGGCTGCTGTGATTTCTCCCAGCTGACCTGACAAGCTGTGTGACACCAGCCTGCCTCCTGAGATGCACTTTTCACTTTGTGCTGTTAAGAAGTGAATTGGCACATGCTTGCCCTGTGTATCAAATCCCAGTTTCTGCAGTGCTTGGGTCCTGAAGGAATGTTTCAGTGTTTTCTATAAATTCTCTGGATTTGTTGGTACCAATGTCACTTTTGAAGGGTATCATTTCTTCTGACTGCTCATAAATTATTTAGATGACTCTAATTACTTGTCATCTGAAAGGCTATCAATTGTTAGAATATACTCAATACTGCATCCTTTGGTTCCAAGCCTCCTTTACTTCAGAACTTACAGTGAAAGACAGAGTGTTATGAAATGATATGACCTAAATAACACCATTCATGTGTATTGTTTTAATTTTCCTTATTCTTATGACTGATTTTCTCTCCATACTGTCCTGCTTTACTGGTCAATGTCTAGAAGGATGAATCTTGTCCTATGCATTCTGTGAGGGAATCACATTTTGTCTCATCCTTTCCTTTTTCACAGCACATTCATTGCAAGAGCACTCAGGATTGAAGAGCACTTAATCCTAATTTTTTACTTAATCTGTGGTTTGTTAATTAAGGAATAGTCACATGGTCAAATTACTTCAGATAAGCAAGTGTTCATATGCTGGGTGAATCCCAGTAAATGTGCATATATATGACCCTAGCCACCAAGAAATACAAAATAATTCAGTTTTGTTTAAAATGCAAGGAAGAAGGATTAATTTAAATCATGTTACCTTTCATTACTGTGTTATTAGCCTCAACAGCGAGTAGGAATATTTTAGATTTATTGTACTAACATGCATGGCAAGTACAATGGTGATTAAAGTTATTATATTCTCAGAAATATTTCAGTTTATAGTAATTTAATTCTCAACATATCTTCCTATTGCTTTAAGTAAAGACTGTTTAACTTATGATTTCTATTCTGCCCTCAGCCAGAATTAAACAGATGTTCTGATAGACTTAGTCGACCATGCATGGACTTGGGAAAGTTTTATTTTTAAAAATCTTGCTTGTACAATTCTGGGGCAACTTAATCATGGAACCAAAACAGACAAATCCTGTTACAGGGGGTCTGGGAAATGTTTGGCTTTAACTGTAGAAATAAACAGGTTGCCACCATTTACTAAGTGACTATTCAAATCACCTGTCACCTCAGCCTTGGAAACTCAGCATATGTCTTTCATCCCCACTGATTGTAAAATATGTTACATGATCTTCAAGTTGTTTGATTACTCGCATTTCCTGTGAGTAAGAAGCATCCATGTGTATAAGTGTCAGCCCTTAATTTGATACTAATACTTCCAACCTAGTTATTTTCCACACTATTCCAATATAAAAGCAGTACTTCCAGGTCTGAATTAGGATTTTTCCTCTATGAGTTTCCAGTTTCACAGCTGAGGAACAAAAATGCATTTTTCTGGCATCTGAGGGGGTGAATCTTGAGCCTGTTGTGCCTTGGGGCATTGGAATTCTCCATGGGGCATTGGAATCCCAGCTGAAATGTGAGATAATTGATGTCAGTGTGGGTTTGAAGGTGCTGATCCGAGGCAGTGAGGACAGGGCAGCGTGTTGGAGCCCCTGGACACACCCAGTGGTACTCAGCAATCCTCAGGGCAGAGTTCAACACGTCTCAGGATGGGCAGGGTAAAGAAAGGAATCACAGAAAACTGGAGAATGTAATGGGTTGTTTTTTCATAGTAGACTTAAATTAATTTACTTCACTTTTTTTTTTTTCTTGTAGTTTATTCTCAGTGTTAGACTGGACTACAGAATATCCTACATGCTGTCTATTTATAAGAGAGAGTTTGGGGAAAATACTGAAAATGTTGACTGCACTACATCATCCCCACCTGACACGCCAGGGACTGCCCCAGGTAAACCTTGCTATTTTCTTCTAATGCAAATTCTGGGTAGGCAACTGCAAACACTGAGCTCAACTGCAGCAGAAAGACACAGGCTGCTGTAAGTTGAAAAGCTTGTGAAAAAATAAACATTTTAAGGAATTTCACAATTTTTTTTCTGCTTGCCTATCCTCTCCTAACAAAAAAGTGATTCCTTTTTCCTCACCATGGTATTTTGCTCTTTTATTTGTGCTCTGCCCAAAACACTGCATGCTGACAAGTGGAGAGTGGTTGGGGATGGATGAGAACAGGTTTAAGTGAGGTGGATGTGGTACAGGAATGATTTGGCTTTCCAGGGAGCCTTGCCATGCACACAGAAGTGCTCAAAAGGTCTGTGTGAACACCTGCAAGTAGGGGAGATCTGCTCTAGTTGGAGGTGGGCATATGTATAGTACAGGGGTATTAAAGTCTTACATAATAAGTTCTATTAAAATCATTCTAAATTAAAATGATGGTGTGGTAAATAACTGTGGGTTTATGGTAAATATTCTAAAGTTCATATATATGATTTGTTGGAGTCAGTTCATGTCAGAAAAAATTTAAAAGTTTGGCAATCTGTGTCATTTGTGGGTCACTGCTGGTGGCTAGTACAGCTCTTTGCACCATGTGGCTTTGGTTCATCGCTACAGTTCTCTTCCTCAGGAATAGTAATACACAATTTAGCTCTGCCCCATATCCTGTTTGTTGTCTGCTACTCTTGCAGAAAGCAAATTTTGTGTAGTTGGGGAATGACTAGCTAGACATTTATTTAATACCATCTCCTTTAAAGAGGAACTGAATTCCATTTTGCTGTGCAGATTAAATGATGATCATTGGCCTTTTTTTAAATTTAGTTAGTTTAATTTTTTCTTCTGACTTTTTTTCCCAGCAATTGTTCCTGACATAGATGAAATTGCAGCTCAGGCTGAAACCATGTTTGCTGGCAGGTATATTCTCTGAAGTTTTATGTCTTTGTATATCTATATATCTTTTTGTTCACATCAATATTTCTCATGGCCAATCTCTGTTCATTCTGTGCTTATTTTTATAGCCCTTTCTCTTCCTTTGCCTGCTTGTTAATTGTGTAAGCCATACTTGAACAGAAATGTGCCTGGAAAGACCTGGATTTCAATCAAGCAAACAGCCCAGCTGGCCTGGATGGCTGTGGGATTGGCTATGACCACCCTCTTAGTTGTAAGAGAGTTGGTAGAAAATTTTTGTCATATTCCCAAAGGTAGCTGGGGAATGGTATACAGGTGTATTGGGCTAACCACACTAATTTTCTATTTATCTTATAATGCCTCACAGGGGTGCTGAAAAACCACTCTTTTTTCTGGTGTGTCTTATAGCTACAGTCCCAAATTTGCTGGATTAGCAGGTTGCTGTTGATCCTCAGTATTTCTCATAGACAGCATGACCTGTTGTCAGTGCACTTAGTGTTCAAACTCCTTGGGAAAATTGTGTCAACAGTAATCTCTCCTGTGACTCCTCAGATCGGGAGTGGACCACTTGCCATGATCTCCTGGTCCACCAGAGGCCTGTAGATCACAATTTATGCTTGCAGAGTTTTGGAAGGGATTTCAGCTACACTGTGAACAGCAAAAAATAACCCATGGAAAACACTCACACTGGAGAGTTATTACCATTATCACCATATTGGTTTAATTTTATGGGTGTAATTGTAATTATACAAGTAAAAATTAATTCCATTTAGACAAGGCTGTAGACTTTAAAGTTTTTCTGGGAGCTAAGGAGAAGCATACACAATGTGGGCACTGTGATCTTTCCTCTCTGTCCCTCACATATTCTCAATCTTTACCAGCACAAGCAATGCCTCCAGGCCTCTCCTGAACACCCATAATGTAAAACAACACACAGCCTTTGGCATCTGCATCTTTAAAATGAACAGAGACCGAATGGTTTCTTGGAAACATTATTTCTACTTTGATATGTTAAGTGTAAATCTGCTTTCTGCCGTTCCACATTATGAATATGATTCCAGAAATATGATGCTTTTGGCAATTCTTGCTATTTTTGATCTTATTTTTTCTTAAATGTAATTTTAATAGCCGCTGAAAAGGGAAGGAGTGAAAAGGAAAGGGTCAAATTAATCTCTGATGAAATGCAGCTTTACTTCATTTAATTTGGATTGGGGATGAGCCTGGCTCAATTTATCCACGACAAAAATGAATCCTTTTACAGTATAGATTTTAATCACATTTGACACATTTCATAGATACTTACTTCTGTTCCATGGTGTCCATTCTGCTACAAGATTGCTGCAATAACTAGGATAGAAGTTCTTATAAAATATGTTAAAATCATATTTATAATTTTCTTCCTGCAGCATATTTGATTTGATTTTAAGAGCTCTGTCAAGTGAAGATTGTGTATAGAGGCATATTTATCTCAAGAGCTTTTATTTTTTATTTACTTTGCTTTATTTGGTCCTTTTTCTCCCCACTTCTGTTGCAGAAAGGAGAAGAATGCAGTTCAGCTTGATGATGAAGGGGGCAGAACTTTTTTACGAGTCCTCATTCACCTCATCATGCACGACTACCCCCCGTTGCTCTCAGGGGCTCTGCACCTGCTGTTCAAGCACTTCAGCCAGAGAGCAGAAGTTCTGCAAGCATTCAAACAGGTATGGATGGGCTGAGTTTTATCCCAAGAATCCAAGGCAGGGAGCCTTTCCAAAGGCTGCTCTGCTACTTAAGTTGCTGTTGGTTGCATGACAGTGTTACTTCCTCAGAGGTCAAGTGCCAGCAGACTTCTTTGGCCTTATGTGCTAGTGTATATGATAATTCTGTGCCCCTAGAAATTGTTATTTCTGGCACTGCAAGCGTTAGGGAAAATGTAGGTCCTTGGCGAGCCTCTCACAGGGATCCCTCAGGGACAGAGCCAGTGCCTCATGTTTGGCAAGCAGTGTCCCCGTGTCAGCAGTGAGACTTCCCTGTCTTCAGGGCCACTCAGGCAGGGTATTGTTATTTTATTTTTCACCTGATGCTTCTAATTCTAGTTCAGGTGTCCTTGCACGGTGCTCATCTGCCTGACACAGCTATGCCCAAATAGCAGGAAGGCAGGGATAGAGGCAAGCCTGTTTTCAGCTTTAGTTCTGTCCCTCTGGTAGCAGTGCATGTGCAGGCTCCATGTGTCCGTGGATTAGGATGGGGAGATCTGATGTCATGGGGCTGCACCACAGAGATGCCTCTGTTACGTAACCCTTTCTAACATATGTTGATAAGAACATCTGATGCTTATTTCAGGAGCTCGGTAGCGTGTTGTCTCATCGTTATGTAAGGTGGGGAGGTTTCTCTCCTGTGCAACCACATGAATGATAAAGACCGGAAAAGCTTTTGTTTAATGTTTTTGTTGTGCAGCATAATATCCTCCCACCAGGTATTTAAAGTTAGGCTGTGCTGGTTAGTTGCATAAATAGCTGTTATTCCCAGGTAAGCAAGGACTGATTTGCTTAACGTGTTTTTGTGAAGGATGGAAAAAGCTAATGGAGAGATAAACAAAAAAACCTGTAGAGCACATGGAATTAGAATGCCTGCAGTTGAGCAACATTCATAAATTCTGTAAAATAACAAGGTTTTGCCAAGCCAAGAGAGATGATTATGATGAAAACTTTGTATTAAAAAATAGTGAATATTTGCCTGGATGTAATGTAGTTTTAAAAACAACTTCCCTATCAGTGTTGTCAGTGACCTTAATCTTTTACATGAGTATGATTTCTTAATAGTGTTTATTAATTTACTGTAAAGATTGCTGATAGTTTTTTGGCATATTATCTTCATTAATAATCTTGGGAGAACTGGGAGCATTACAAAGAAAGAAAATGTGTAGGTCATGCTAAATCAAGAACTACTCATAACAGTGAAAAAAAACCCAGATAATTTGAGCAGTACAGAAAAAGGAAAAATGAGATTAATCTTAATAAGTGGCAACCACTCAGATAGTGAGAAATTCCATGAACCTGAAAGTCAGTTTGTCAGCTATATTCAGAGAAGTTTTTCTAAGCTGGCCTAACAGCGTGAAAGTCTGTTATTTTTCAGTATTTGACTATGGTGGTATAGGAGATTATTAAAACTGCTGGCCATTCTGACTTTTTTTTGGCTGTCCAGATCCTTTGTCATACCATCCTTTTTTTCCCTTTTTCTTCAGAAGTACAGTGCTGAAGCAGTAGCTATTTCTAATTATTACTTTAATAGTGTGTAACTGTATTGTTTAATGCCGTGAGGATCATGATCAGTGCATCAGAGCTCACTCTGCACAGAACTCATGAGGCTGTAAATCTACCTGTGCTGAAAATGTTTTGCAGTGTATCCAAGGTGAGAGGATGTTGTGAATGTTGTAATTATCCTGTTTTGGGCAACTACAGCCTCTGGCTCTGCTAAAGGTTTTTGAGGAATGGGGGCTAAAAGCCTGTGTGTGCCATACTTCAGTTGCACAGGGAAGGTTGCAGAAGGCACCTGGAAAAAGAGGCTTAGAATGGAAACTGTCAGGCAAATTACCCAGCCATAAGTGCAGGTGCTGCTGCTGCTGTAACAGCTTCACAATCTTCTCCATTTCCAGGTTCAGTTGCTGGTGTCCAATCAAGATGTGGATAACTACAAGCAAATCAAGGCTGATCTTGACCAGCTACGTCTGACTGTAGAAAAATCTGAATTGTGGGTTGAGAAGAGCAGCAATTATGAGAGTGGAGAGGTGGGCGACAATCAAACCAAAGGGGGAGAAGAGCCAATGGAGGTTGGTTTAAAGCCTTTGCTGTCAGAATTGTTTCAATATTGATAAGTAGTTTTATGAACAACTGCAAAATTGTGGTCTGGTTAAGCAAAGTGGCAAAGTGAGAATTTGGAATATTCTGGCTGAGCTTTAGAAACTGACAGAAAAGGAAATAACACCTCTGTTACCAATGTCAATGGTATGAATTTCTGGGTGCAAGTCACAGTGTGCGGCAGCACTCTGGAAATAATCTGGGAATTGTGTCCTGGCAGTTGGGTTGACTTGCTAGAAGAAAAGAGGAGTAGACAGTGTCCTGCAACTAAGGGAGAGGAGCACAATCAAACCCATGTTTTCAAATATCACAACTAATTCCACTCTTCACCACATGAGACTCACCTAAGAATGCAGAGATTTTGTAGGTGAACTAATGTTTTAGTTTCTTTGGCCCTTGTCCTACTACTTTCTCAGGATATACTCTTTGTATACTTTATTGATGTAGAACTTGAATCTAGGACCATGAAGACCTCTTTTCTTTTTCAAAATTTTTTTTTAGATTTCATCGTTTCGATTTTTTTTAGTTTGGCTTTTCTGTGCAAACTGAGGTAACCATTTAATCATTTAACTCCAGCAGGAACTTTTAAGAAACCACAAAGTGTTGCTGTGGTCGAGGTTTATGCCATAAGAGTAGATAGAGCAGTCTTTTGCACCAACATTTATTCCCACTTTTCCCTTTTCATCAGAGGAGGTGGGGAGAGACGAACAGCTGTGATTTCTGACACAGAATTTTCCTTGTTTTCTTTCCTGGTGCCAAGAAAGATGGGTAAAGAAACCCCCAGAGAAGTAGAAAGCCAAGTAGAGATTATACAGCATTGTGAAGGCCACACATTAGGAAAAAGCTGGAGCCATGGAGAAGAGAGAGGATGCCTGCAAATACCTGTGACACATATGTGGCCTTTAAGATGGGAAAGCAGATTTTTGGTGGCTTCGTGCAGGGGCAAATCCAACACTTCAAGGAAGAACCCCATATTCTTGCAACAGTGTAGGTCCTACTCTTTCTCTGATTTATTTTAGCTGATGTTCTGATACCACGTTTTTACTGGTGTCAAAATTAGGGAGGAATCGGGAGTTGGAGCTTAAGTATATGGTATTTCCTTCTTTCTTTCCTCAATCACAGCTCTAGTGGGAAAGAAAACATTCCTTTATGTATTTAATGAATTGAAAAGGTAATAGAGAAACAGAAAACAGAATTGCATCAGAATTACAAAGTTTTTTAGTTATAATACATTTTAAAAGTGTAATTTATTTCCTGTGGGTAACCTTGATAGCAAGGAAATTCCAGGAAAAGGGGGGAAAACTAGGTGTTTGAACCAAAGGCACCTCTCAATGGGATATTTTGAGTGGATTTTTTTCCCATGAGGCACCTGTGGGTCTGGATGGATTAGCAGTGCTTCGGTAGATGCACAATATTATCTCTGGCAGATCAGAGAGATTATTGTATCAGAGCAGTAATACGTAATCTGCTGGTGATTCCCTGAGAGCTGTGCTAGGTTACAATAGCTCAGAATCTTGTCCATCATTTATTTTCCCCTGCTAAATTCTCCTTTAACAGTGAAGAGGTGTTTTTACCTGGTGAAAAAGTAACATTAGATAGTCAGTACTCTCTTTGAGGCCGTAAATCAGATGTAGGAGGTGTGGTGCTGGGCATAACCTACAATGTGTGAAGCAGGTAGCTAGCTTTAAGCAGATAGAAATCCCATGAGATCCATGCTTCCTTGGAATGGATACTGGGTATTCAGAGCTGCAGGAACCTCTAAGTCTTTAGGGAATATGCCTCAATTGGCTGTGTTTAATTTTTCCCAAACAACATTTAAGTATGCACAACGACTTAAATGACATTCCAGAACATCCTTATGTTAAGCCCAAGTTTCTGTTGTCACATTAAGCCTGTTGAAAGATGTGCATAAGAGTTTAAAAATATAATTTTTTTTTTTTCCTGAGCCTTCCTGGGTAATTGTTTTCACCTTACTATCATAACCTGTGGGCTTTTTTTTTTTTTTCTTTAAGTCATATGACTCCAGAGATGGGATTTGTAGAAAATGGCCTTGTTCTTGTAAAAGTATCCAGAGTTCTACACAGGAAAAATGGCAAATCTTACATCCATGCAGGACTGTCTTGATAGGGACTGGAGATCAGGGCTGGAAGGAGTACTTGGAGTTAGGTCAGACATAAATGAGACACCAGTAGGGTTAGGAAGAAATGCTGAAATTGAGCTCACATAAGAGCCTGCTTGAGAAGGGGAAATCAGATAAAGCCTGATCACTTGATCCTCTCTAGGAAGGATGTTCTGGGTCTGTGTAGACACCACAGACCATGGAAAGCATGATTTTAATTGTCTTGTCCCTGGAGGATGCTTTGGTGGTATAGCACCAGATACAGAGCTCTGAAGAAGAGAAACAGTGAAAGGACTTTAGGGTGAAGCTGGCATAGAGTACAGTGGCATTTAGGGAGTTCCTCATCTTTTCCATCTGCTGAGAAAGTTCAGTGAGGTTTCAAGTGGTCTAATCTCTCAGCATCTGTAAGCACATTGTGTTCCCTTACTTGCTTTTCTTCTGGTTTGTTGCACCTTGCTTTGGTACTGGGAATGTTTGAACAAACATCACGTATAGGTTGAGGTTGTGAGCTGAGAATTCTGTATGTGTCCCTCATTCCCCCAGAAGGAAATACAGCCTGTGGAGGGCAAAGCTGTGCCATGGGGACAGTGACACGTGCCTTGCACTGCTGTCCTGCAGGGATGAGCAAGACTGGTCAGTGGTGGGGAACTGCTCAGACTGAGTGCTGGAACCTGGGACTCCACTGGCAGCTAGCAAGAAAGGATCTAAGACTGATGCAGGGCATTATTCCAGGAATTTTATGGATTGAGGAAATAGTCTCTTCCAGAAAATATGATTTCCTAAAGTGGGGGTACTCAGGGGGAGAACCTTTCTCTCTGAGACCACTATGCCTGCCTGTCCCCTGTGGAAAAGTGTGACAGGGAATGTCTGTCATGGGGCATAACGAGGCCAGATATGCAACTGAGTGTCTTTGGTATCCCAGTAGTGTGATTATCTCTTGGTAACTACACCCCTGGCATACTCTTATGGTTTCAATAAACAATTGTTTATTTTATTAAGAGAAAGGATAGATTCAGCAGTTTAATGCTGATCAGTACTTCCAGATAAGACATACAGTTTACATGGATTATAAAACTACTCTGATGAAGGGAGGATGCTGATAAAAATAACAGGTAAATTAATCTTGGTTAACCCAAAATCCCAGAACAGAGGAGGGTGGTTAATTATAGCAAAAAGCCTGAAACATCTCCCAAAGTATTGATTCAAACAGCTAGAGAGACGGCAGCCTGCATACTAACAAACCTAAACAAATAAAATCTGCTCTTGTTACATAGATCAGCACTGAACAGCAGTGCTGACACTTATAAACAGCTTCCATGCCAAATGGTGCAGCTGTTCTTACCTCACTGGAAATTAGGACCAGATGGATTTACAGAACTCCTGAACTTCACCATCAGCTAAGAAAGTTCAGAGAGAGGTTTCAGGACATATAAACATTCAGCTTGGCGTGCATAAGTTTGTTTTAGTGTATTTCTCTTTTCTAAAACAGTAGGAAGTTTGAGGACACAATGAAACTCAGAAGTACACCTGTTTCTTTTTTTTTAATGCTGTTACACTGGATTGCATCCTTGTGGTCGTACTGTAAGTCGAGTTTTTCTTCATGCTTTATAACTTCAGCATTCTAAGTCCAATATTTCAATTTATTTTTGTTTCCTGTTAAGAAAGGCTTACCACAGCTGACAGCAGAAAACCCCCCAACACTGCCAGTATTCTTAGTGGCAGTATTTGTGTACATGTTCTCCCGTGTTTTGATTGAGAGATATGCACGGAAAGGTGCGTGGGTGTTGGCAGTTCCTTGCTGACTTCATTTCTCTTATTTATCATACCCAGCTGGGGCTTTCCAGGAGCCAGGGCCCAGAGCATACAGCATCATGACTTGATGCTGCAGTTAAACATATGGTTCCTATTTGTTTTTAAATCTTTTCCTGCATCATCCAGAGATACAGGCAGAAGCATCCCCTTTGTGGGAGGAACATCTCTAATTTCCATATGCTGCTTGTTCCTGTGCTGTTGAGAACTCCACCCCGCTTAACTGTAGAGGTTGTCTTAAGCTCTTTCTCCAGACATTTTAGTGTTCACATACACAGATTTTGTAATCTTTCCAGCTGTTTTACAGATTTCTGGAACATGTGCTCACTACTGAAATACACTTTTGGTCCATCTCCTTGCAGTGAGATGTGCCTTGTCCTTGTTGTGCCTAGTCCACAATTTAGGGACATTTCAGAAAGATCAGAAGCATGAAGACATAGACTAATTGCCTCAAATTACATTGGAAATTTGAAACAAAGGAAGGACTTGACTGTAAATCTTGTCACTCACAAGATAAAGAATAAATGAGTCTTTAGTATCTGTGTTATATCAATACCTTATGAGCTGCTGTAATACTTTGTCTGTTAAATACAATTAATTCATGTTGAGGAAATTGCAATAAACCTCCACTTGTGATGTGTTCTTTATTATAGGAATCAAACATTTTGAGCCCAATACAGGATGGGACCAAAAAACCCCAGATAGACAGCATTAAAAGCAATAACTACAATATTGTTAAAGAGGTTAGTATATCTGCTAAGAAACTTGCTTGATGTATCTGTTTGATTAGTAGATTTAGTAATTATTTTGAAAGAAAGTGTCTTTGTTTGGTTTTGTGTGACTTGACTGGTTTCTTTTCTTGTTTGCATGCTTATTTATTTGTTTGGTTTGTTGTGTTTTTTTTTAAATTTATAGATTTTGATTCGACTCAGCAAACTTTGTGTTCAGAGTAAAAAATGTCGGAATCAACAGCAGCGTTTACTGAAAAATATGGGCGCCCACTTGGTAGTCTTGGACCTTCTGCAGATCCCCTATGAAAAGGTTATTTTCCTAATTTTAGTGGTAGAGAACATGAACTCAAGGAAGGGAAAGGCCTTGGCAGGCCCAAGAATCAATGGAAAGATTTTCTTAAAAACTGAAATGTTAGCTCTGAAATGATGATGTCATTTTCTACCTTAAGGATAGTGAGTTTGGGCTCAGTGTAAATACAGCTGCTTGCACAGTTTTATTTAAAATTTAATATTTATTGCCTTGGGTACCACTATGCCACAGTGCTGTCATTCCTGTACCCATTCCTAAAGCAGGCAAACCTTAGGACCAAAACCTTTCATGGATCAAACCTGAAATAACTTCTTTGTTTTTATGGTGGACTTCTCTAACCTAGTTCCACTTGCCATTTTTTCACCAGTTATTTGGTACTGATTTGGTGGAATTGAGCATAAAAAAGAATGAACTAAACAGGCTTTAAAACAGCACATCTTTCTAGATTTTGTAATCACTGAGAGGAGGTAAAACCTCTGCTGGGCTATGTTTTCCTGCATGTTATATTACAGACACTGGGTTCAGCTGTCATCAGTAAAATAGTGTTCCTCCATACAGGTGGTGCATCAAATCATACTTAGGATACTACATGAGAGGAATATAAAATGGGGATGAAACTAGAGATATATTTGTGTGGGAGTATGTGTATGAACACGTACACACATACATCTGTTTCTGTATGTAGCTATAGAAAAGACAAACCTTTGCCAAAGCTTAAAAGTAATGCGGAGAGACATTTTTGGTTTGTTTTGCTTTTTTCTAAATCAAGCACCTTAGCACTTTTTTAAACTAGGAAATGATAACCACACATGAAGAAATTTTACTTTGATTTTATGCTCCTACCTGTGATTTCCTATGGTGAAGTTGATTCAGAGTAAGGTACAGCTGCTAATGGACTCTGAAGGAAACCATGTCAGTTACTTTTCCCAGAGGGAGCATTCCTGCCCTATAAAGGCTCAGAATTGGTTTATTCCTGGCTGAATTGATGTTATATGATTTTAACAAGTATGTTTAGGTATAACCAGCTGATTTTGTTTGTCCTTTTTTCCTGCAGAGTGATGAAAAGATGAATGAAGTTATGAATCTAGCCCACACTTTTCTTCAGAATTTCTGCCGAGGAAATCCTCAGAATCAAGTTCTCCTCCACAAAAATCTCAACTTGTTCTTAACTCCAGGGGTAAGTATTTAATTTGAAATAGAATATGATAATTGGAATTAAATTTGGGTTTGCTGAAACATCCCAGTACTAAATAAATAATTTCACTAAATTATGCCACCCATCCCCTCTCCTCTCTCATTTCCCTTAGTGTTGCTTTTTATGTCATTGGCTTTAATGTTGCCATTTTAAAAGTGGAAAACAAAAACCAAGAAACCCGTGGGGTTTACTGGAAGGACCTATGAATATGTGTCACATCCTTGTTGAACTTGACTCTGATTTTATTCATCCTGACTCAGTCACTGATGGACTGTAAAGTCAAGGTAGAAGATACTGTGAGTGCTCTCATAAACCTTGTGTGACAACACAATCAGACCCATATATTTTTGTTGATGATGCTCGCATTTGATTCAACTGATCTGAAGTCTGACCTTCTATAAATCATTGTGTTTACAATACACCTTTTTATCACAATCCCTTTGTATATATTTGTGTGTGTTTACAGACATATTCATATAGAATGACACTTGCTCAGTGGATCTACTGAGCAAAACATGTTTTTTATTAGAAGGAGTTGTGATTTTGAGGGTTGTAGACCCTGGCATGTGCACATTAGGAACCATTTGTTCTGTTTTTTGTTTATGCTCTTTCATGACATAAGTGAACTGCTCTGAGCTCACCACAGTGGGAACCAGAGCCCAGATTCCATCACACCTCACACCAACACTTAACTTGGGTACCAAGTGTGGAGCCAGTTTGCACTTGTATTCCTGTTCTTTTGAAGTTGATTTCCCAATTATCCATCCCAGTTATTGTGCTTTTGTGCACATTGTGGAGCACACTTGATGTGGATTCCTATCAGATGACACTAAACAGCCATGTATACTTTAGAAGCACACCTGACCCTCAGGAGCCTTTAGTCCAAGGGACCAGCCTAGAGCAAAAGCCCCAAGAATGCACAAAGTCTGGGTGCTGTGTCCTCAGGAGCACCCCTTCTTGCTCCAGATCTGTTCCTCTTGTTCCATGCTGCTCATGGATACACAGCCCTAGGTTCCCTCTGGAATTAATGCAGAAAGAGACATTCTCTTTGAGACCATCAGACTGCATGTGCAGGGACTTGCCTGCTGGAAATGCTCTCATCTCATTTGGTGGCCTCATTGCAAGGTTTGATGGTGAGTGGGGCCAGTGTGGTCTCAGATGTCTCGTTTCCAAAGCCCCTGCAGAGTGCTCTAGCAGTGTAGAGTGTGTGTGTGTGTGTGTTCACCTTCCACATGGACACAGGTTTGGTTTATGCCCACTTTAGGACTGTTTGTACTTGTAGGGAAGTGTGGGGAAATCCCCTCAAAAGAGGAAGCTGGACCCTGAGATCACTGAAAAGGGTTTCTCCAGTTTCCCTTTACCAGTGAGCTCTCCTCTACTCGAGAATCCCATGCCTCTCCCAATCTCAAAGCCGATCTGCTGTGCTCATGAGGCTGTTTTTGATCCATTCAGCTCCTGGAAGCTGAGACCATGAGGCACATCTTCATGAATAATTACCTCCTGTGCAACGAGATCAGCGAGAGGGTGGTGCAGCACTTTGTGCACTGCATCGAGACCCACGGCCGGCACGTGGAGTACCTGCGATTCCTGCAGACCATCGTGAAAGCAGATGGCAAATACGTGAAAAAGTGCCAGGACATGGTAATGACAGAGGTAAGCAAAGTCTTCACATGTTAATCACTTGAGAATTTTGAGGCTGT
Source organism: Cettia cetti (assembly GCA_013401135.1). Taxonomy (NCBI): domain Eukaryota; kingdom Metazoa; phylum Chordata; class Aves; order Passeriformes; family Sylviidae; genus Cettia; species Cettia cetti. The sequence goes on from VZUI01039542.1 coordinate 101,609, forward strand.
TTTTCCTGCTCTTGATACCAATGAGATATAATGGCATCCTCGCTTTAGAATTTTAAGCGGCGTCACAAATAATGAATATTTTAGCAGACGTTTTGGGGAGTTTGATCTAATTTTGTAAGGCCATCTGTATAACTACTAGAAAGAAAACATGAGTGTTAGCATGGTGATACAGAGATGTCTATTTGTAGATGATGTAGCATGGAATCTCAGAGTTACATAAACCTTCACTTTCCTGTAATGTAATTTAGGATCATTTTATCCACTCTTGTGGCATGGGTTTGCCATACAAGAGGCTCTTACCTCTATGGATTTGTCTAAATAGTGTTTTAGATCTTTTTTTTTTTTAGCATGTAGCAATTCTAAATCCTAGTTTCTGCCTTTTTTTTGGTTTTATTTCAGAGAATTTCTGTGAGGGTCAGCTGCTCTAGCTTTAACTAGCTGGATTCAGAGTCTGACCCAGTAAATTCAACCAAGTGGTACGTGGAAAAATCTTTATGCCAATAAATTTCCTAGGAAAATACCTAATTGACTTTCTCTGCAATTAAGATTTGATATATTGTGAGCATGATAAATGAAGTCTTCAACTTGCAGACATTAGTGTATTTAACTGTAATTATGTTAAGAGTTCCTTGAGATTAGTAAGTGGGTAAAGTTGAATATGGTGAAAAGTCATGGTAGGATTAGAGTTCAAGGAACATTTTTTATTTTCTTTACAAAGTGGTTTTTGTTTGGCTTGGTTTGGTTTTTTTAAGAGATGTTTTCACAAAGGAATCAGAGATAAGCTTTAGTTTTCTGTGGTATGAACAAAACAAAATCCCACTGAATTTTTATTCCACAGCAGCAAGAGGAAAAACTTCTAATTAAGAAAATAAAGCTCCTGCCTACATGGATAACCTTTAATGAAATTCACCTCAACCTTTTCAATTTGACTGAAGTATTTTAACATGCCATATCAATTACAAGCCTTTGATTTACATAATTCAAACACTTCTTGTGCCTTTGTGGTTTTAGATTTTTCTGCTTCCACCGAAGGCTCTTGTAGAGATTTTTTTTTTCATGAAATAAAATTTTCAGATTTTTCTCAATTTCAATATATTTTGCTATTGACCTACAGCAGCACAAAGATAAACTGTCATATTACATTTTCAAGCTGACTCCATTATGGACGTAGAAATGAACTTGCATATGGAATTCATATTGAAAGTCCTGCAGGAGTTTCCTGGGGGGAGGGAGCAACCCTGTTTTGATGAAATAGGGTAAGATAATGATCTGTTTTTCAAAAAGTAGGAAATTACAGGTAAGTAATTATGATTTTTTAGAAAAGTATGCTAATTGAGGAACTTGAATGGCACTTGAGTGGCATTCCACTCTAAAGGGAACAAATGGTTGGAACTTGCCACAGAGTCTGGACAGTTCCTCTGCAGACAACTGAGATGTACTTTGTGACCTTAAACAAGTGCTGTAACTTTTCCTGTGCCTCCAGATGGGGCACATAAACAATTTACCACAAGACAAGATGGAATATGACTGTACAGCTTGCCTCAGCTCCTCCTGCATATTCTTTCACCTGCAGGAAGTATATTGTAGCTTATTCCTGTTTACTGGGAGAGAGGGATAATCCTCATATTTAGATGTTCTAGAAAATGCATGCAGATAAAGGAGCATCATGGTAAGAGAATACTGTCATAAAATCCATTGGATATCCCCAATCTGGCTGATTCCCTTGTTCTCATCTCCTTGGTCTCCACATCTGCAGTGATCTTTATCAACCTGGAAGGTTCCTTAGGGTGCCTTTTCTGATTACAAGCATGCTTTGAGGTTCCTGGCAGAACCCTGCCTGTCAGTGCAATCACTATGACAGAAGAGAAAGCAGAATTTACTTTGGGGCAGATCAATGTGGCAGCAGAGTTTTCTATTACCTGTAGTATTCTGAAGTAATATTTTGCAGAGTATTAACAGCTGCCCCAATACTGGATAGCCTTTATTATGTTACCATGGAATTCTAAACTTGCTGAAAATATACTTTAATGGAAGAAAATGCTGCTGGGTTGTTTTGTCCTAAGCTCTCATCCCTTTAAATTTTTTTTCTGCACTGTGGATTGTCCAGAAAATGTCTGAAAAGTCGTGGGTATAGAAATACTGTAGAAATCCAAAGATAAATGAGAAATAGGAATTGCAAGAAAGACTGAATTCACAATTCACTCCAGCCAAATGTCAAAGTAAAAATAAGCAAGAAGCAGGGAAAGCACAAACAGAAAAGCTGTGAATTCAAAATTTGAAGTGTTGAAACCCTGGAAAGTGTAATGAAATGTTTCTTGACTTTTCATTCTGGGAGACTAATTTTAATTCCTGTTCTTGCTGCTTTCCCATTTCTCAGCAGCTCCAGCAACCTTTATGACTACCCTTGAATTGAGTAAGCTGGGATTTCATGTCAAATATGGACTGGAATAGGTCAAGTGCCTAATTCACAAAATAAGTGTGATTTTTGAGCTGTCAGGGTGTGTTCTGTACTAGGAGGGGTTTGTGGGAGCTTGTTTCACCCACATTGAGAGTGGATTGAGCTTCAAAGGGCAGTGCTGGAGAGAGGATTCCAAACAGGGTTAGAGCAAAGCTCTTCAGTGAGATGTGCTGAGATGGGGCTGCTGGCATCCAGCGCTGCTCTGGATCCTCTGGAGATGAGCAGAGCACTTGTAGCAGAATCAAACATTTATCACATACACCAGTTTTCTGTTAAATGAAAGTACTGACATGACACTGACAAAGTCATGACCAACCTGCCAGATTTGCCCAGAATGGGTGGGAAGAATCTCCCTTTGTTTCCAATACTGAACAAGAGTGGGGAAAAGCTGGGTTCAATTCCTGGTGAGCTACAGGCTTTTTGTGTGAGGCAGAGTGGAAGATTTAATCTCACTGCACCTCAAGTGCCTATCAATGAAACAAAGATAATAATGCATCCTGGCCTCCCAGCAGGAGGTGAGGATAATTAATTAACTTCACACAAACATTGAGATGGTAGGAATAATAAGGACGGCATGCTGTCTTAGGTAAAGACAGAGCTACACAGAAATTAAACCTCAAATTCACCTTACATTAGAGTGAGTTATTCCAGATTTGCACTTATGTTGATAAGAGCAGAAGTTTGCCTTGGATATTGTTTTGATCTGTTCATTTGGCAAACCACATCAAAGCAAATTTTGTTTTGTTGTTTAGGTTTTAGCTGGAGAGTCTTTGCATACTTAGAGATAAAATAAATAAGAAAATCATAGACTCATTTAGGTTGGAAAAGGCCTTTAAAATCATTGAGTCCAAAACGATTGCAGCGCAGGGTGCTCAGAACCTTTGATCTCTTTCTCAGCTGATAAACGGCGGTGAAGATGTGTTGATATTCTACAACGACAGAGCATCCTTCCCCGTGCTGCTGCAGATGATGTGCTCGGAGCGCGACCGCGCCGACGAGAGCGGGCCCTTGGCCTATCACATCACCCTGGTGGAGCTGCTGGCCGCCTGCACCGAGGGCAAGAACGTCTACACAGAGATCAAGTGCAATTCACTGCTGCCCCTGGATGATATCGTCAGGGTAGTGACCCATGATGACTGCATTCCTGAGGTACGAGGCACGAGGAAGCAGATTTAGCTTCTTTAGAAATGCAGACAATATTTTTATTGTTTTTAATGTACTGACAAGTTGAATATTTGCACAGGAAATGGGCTGGAAATGGGTGGTGCTTCTTAAGGTGAATTAGTGAGAAACGATAGACAGTATTTATTCCACAGAAAATTCCTTGTCCTTAATGCTCTGTCTGTCAGCTTTTCAGACACTTTGTTTTGTTCTGGGTTTGTCCAGCCACTGTCAGAATTTAATGCTCTCATAACTTCTGGCTGAAGCTGTAAAGACCCAGCTGAGTGTTGGGTTAAGCCAATGTTTTGCCACTGCCTGAATTTCTTGGAAATGATGGATAAATTTTTGTCCATGCTGAAGTCAGTGGGAATTTGGGTGAAGTCTCAGTTTATTATACTCAATTGCAGTCCTGCAAATGGTTTTATTCACTGCATATGAAGGCAAAATTCTGCACGTGTCATACTAAAGTCTGACTGTGATATTATCTGGTGGAAAAATGGGGCTCAAAACAACAGAACTGGGGCCTGCAGGAGTTAAAACTCCTTTTGTGCCATGGAAATTGCCCTTGAGATCAAATGATCCTATTACTAAAAAGAAATATGCTTGCTTTGCCCAAAAGTTCCCCTTAACATTAATTTCAACAGATGGTAGCCAGAAAAAAAAAAAAAAAAATCCCAAACAAAAAAACCCCTAAAAGTCTGATTGAGTTTTCCCTCCACTGCATTAAACATATGCAACTACCTCATCTCCCTTGACCATGACAGGGAATTTTCAGTGCATTTGCATATGTTTATATTTAATATATACATTTTGGGCTCTGGATATCCATTTTTATGCTGTGCACATGTGGACTTGTTATGCCAGAGAGGAGTGCAACTGCAGTCCTCCTCCTAAGCCTTGTGCTGCCATTGCTGCAGTCCCAGTGCACCACAACCTTTCTCTGTCATTTAGATCCCAAATGCAAGTGCTGCATTAGGATTGTGGAAATACAGGGCCTTCAGTCTCAGCTCTGCAAAAGACTTTTTATTTTATATTTGGCAAGACTGTCACAAGGCTTCAACCTGCTACAGTCAATTGGCAAGTGCAAGGGTGTCCTGCATTTTGACAGCCTCTGGCTTTGGAGCCAGGCCTTGTTGGTCTTAATTTCAGTTAAATACCAGAATCTTTGCTGGTTTGTTTTGTGGGGGTTTTGTAATTAAAGATATTTGCAAAACGTTTACATTTTTCTTCCAGTGGTCTTTCAGTAAACACATTAAGGCATGTGTTGCCCTGCTTCTCCCTGAATCTTCAGAGCCAAACATATGCATTATTATGGTTATGAATGCTTGTTAGTACTGTTAGTAAAGGTTCATCTTTATTCTTCAGTATTTTGGCAGATAGAAAACATTATGTTAATTGTTTTTACTGTTCCATTCCATAGTGATTGTGTTTTTGCTGTTCCTGCAGGTGAAAATTGCCTATGTTAATTTTGTTAACCACTGTTATGTGGACACTGAAGTGGAAATGAAAGAAATCTATGCCAGTAACCATATCTGGAAACTTTTTGAGAACTTCCTTGTTGATATGGCAAGGGTAAGCTTCAGCAGGTGTTAAGTATTACAGAATGGTCATGGGTGACAACTGAACTGGCAGTAATGGGTTTTTTTTTTTTTGCACTTCTTTTATTTTGTTAACTATTTTTGTTCAAAGTTGACAATAGGATAGGTGTGATTGGTTGGTTGATTTGTTTAACAAACAGTCATTTCTGTGATCTTTATCATCATTTAACCTGCTAATTACTAGCAGCCTTGTCTGTCTGGCCCTCGGAACCCGTGCCTTTATCTTTTCTTACAGAGAAATAAATTGGGTGAGTGTACATGGTTGAGAGCCTGTGTACATCTTACAGGAACGTGCATTACATGTCATTATGGTGGTGACTAAAAAAACCCCGTATCTGTAATCTCTTCCTTTATTCTGCTGTTATAGTGAGGATCAGGGATCAAGCTCTTTCCTGGCTCGTGTTCCTTCTTTAGTCTCTATTTTTGTCTTTTATTCTCCTGTCACTGCATTCTCATTGCTGATGTGAAAGGCAGGTGTAGAGCTGTGGTCCCTCCGAATACTAATTCAAATATAAATTACTGCAAGATGACAGGGCACAGTCGATACCACAGACCTGCCATTCCTGTGGTCCTCAGTGAGCCTCTTGGTGTCAGTACTTGTTGAATTAAGCTTCTTTTCCCAGGGATTTTGAAGGCAGAAAACAAGAGCAACCTTATGACTTCCACAGGGATTAAATACAATAGTAGAGCCATGAGGGGAAGCTGGTGTGATGTAATGATTATAACCTGTGCTACACATCCTTTTCTAGGAGGTTAATGCTTCTTGTAATTATAAATAATTACAATATTAATAATAAACAATAGTGTTGCTCTTTCTGCTCAAGAAGTAGAACCATGGGGTTTTAGATTTTTTCCAGTCCATGGTCCATTACATTTTATTCTCACTCCTTGCATTCTTCATTTCATTGAAATGAAGAAAAAAAGGTAAAGAATCTCAGTTTGGTCCTGCAGCAGACATTGACCCCAAAGTAATAGACCACAAAATAATTCCTGTGAGACCTATTGGGAGAAAATATCATGAATTTTAGCTAAAAGAAGAAGGAATGCAGAGACTTGGGCTGTACAATAGGTGCTGGGACCTGTTCATTTCTCTGTGAAACAGAAACCATATACATAGTTGGGCTTTTTGTTTTGTTTTTGTTTTTTAACCTTTTTATTTTTGCCTGGGGGAAGGTGAAGGCAGGGATGTTTGTACTCTCTTTTATTGGTGGCAGCCATTTTCAGCAGTAATTAGTCCTCTCCAAGCCCTGTTTTCTTGCTGTCTTGTCCCTGTGGTTGTGTTACACAGTGAGAGGCCTCCTGGAGAAAACAACCTGGGTTGAAAATTAAGATGAGAAACACCCTTGGAGGAGCGTTCTGACTTTTAACCTTACTGATTTTACCTCAAGAAATATTTCCTTCTATTTAATTCCCTTTCTGGGTTGCCCTTTCCTGACGTGTCCTGACCCTGACTTTCCAAACAGACTATCCCTCCTCCCTAGCCCTTGAACGTGGCCAATTTTCTGTGCCCCTGGGCTAGAAGCAGACAAGTAGAAAGAGGGCTCTGTCCAGGTTTCCTCTTATGAGCCTGGAGACAAACTGCACTGTGCTAAATGCTGGGGGCTTGTCCTGATGCTGGTGACCATCGAGCTTATTTTCACACACCCCTCTCCTAAGAGAAATTAGACCCCAGGCCTTGAGAGATGAAGAGGGAAAACGCTGCATTTTGTGTGTGGGTGCTGTTGGCAAAATGCAGCTTTATTCTTCTCTCCTGCAAGTGTGTCAGAAGTGCTCTGGCCTGTCCTGCTCTCCAGCCATGGATAGGTGTATTTTCCAGGTTATGGAGTGTATTTGTTCAGATTTGGTGCTCTGGGGCCCCAACAGAGCCCACGGGTTATAAATACATCAGCGTTCTGTACCTATCAGGACAGTTAGAATGCTGTCAGCCTCATGAAAGATGTTACAATAGCTTTCAAAGCATTTAGAAAAAGAGTCCTTTGATCCTCTGTGTTCCAGTGAGCTAAAAGGGATGCTTTTGCATGGGGGAAGGGGAAACGCTTTTCTTTTAGCTGCTACAAATGCCTGTCAGTGGGTGAGTTTGTGAGCTTTGAGTCTGTTATTGGAGAGCACCAAGGTGAAAGACGGAGAGTGTTATCCTCAGGTTGGATTCCTTCTGTTGCAGATCTATATTAAAAAAAAAAAAAAAAGTAACTGATTTTTTATCTGTTTCTGGATTGAGGAAGGAAGTATTTAGTCCCCAGTTGTCATTTTCCTTTCAACAACGTGATACATTGCAAAGCAGGCATGAGGCGGATCCGCGTATAAACTGGGTGTGCCAAAAGCTGTCGGGCTTTCAAAGACACCCTGCTTCTACAGCTTCTGCCAACCTACTTTCTGCTGGGTGTGACTTGCAGCCTTGTGCTGAGCAAAGTGGGTGCTACTGAAGGAAAGGCTTCCCTTTCCTGTGTGTGGCCCAGCCTGTGTAAGTCAGCAGCTGTAGTCTGAGCAGGATTAAAGATCAGAGCCGGGGATCTGACAGCTGTAAAGTCATCCTGGCTTTCTCTGCAGAATTTTTTAAGTATTATTCATGTGAGTTTTGGTCCCAAAGCTTCTTAAGGGGTTTTTAAACACTGCTTTCTCAATCCTCATCTCCATTTCACGCATTTAATTTATTTTTTTTTCTTCCATGTACGAAGATCTTTCAGTCCCCAAAGGGCAGAGGGATAAAAAAACAAATGAGAGGATTTCCAAATTCCTTCAGGAATTTTTCAGACCGGTGTTGGAGCACAGTGGCATTCCCACATATGGCTCTGCTTTTCAGGCAGCTGAAGGGGAAAACTTAAAAGTGTTCTGGAATTTAGTTTTGGTGATTTCTGCATTCACTGTGCTAGCACTGCACAGCTCCCTGTCTTCCTATTGGGATTGCAAGTGCTGAGCTCAGAGCTACCGATTCCAGCCAAAATTGGCATGCAAATTAATTAAAAGCAAAAGAACTTCCAGAGATTTTTAGTTCCATGATCTCTTAAAAAAAATTAAACAAGTTTGATTATTAACTGAATCATTTACCTTCTTGAGGACTGGGGGTGATGGTGGTGTCACTCTGTACCCAAAACAGAAGGGCTGACAAGTTTGCTGCTTCATTTTAGCCACTCTTGCTTCTCCCTTCAAAATCTTTCCTGGGGTGATAAAAAATGCACTCTGTGGAGGCATGACTGATTTATCTGACACATTTTAGATAAGCAGACAAACAAACTCCTCAAGATGCCTCATTTGTCTAAGTCTGAAGTAATCTTTGGTTATTCCTCTGCCTACTACATGACAATGCTTGTGTGCTAGACCCAAGGTGCTTCTGTGTTCCCCTGAGCTCCATCATATCCTGAACACAGGTGCTTTTGGATGTCATGTCAGTAAACATCCTTAAAACATTCCTGGTGAAATTGCTGTCCTGTAGTGACAGTGGAAGTGTGTAATTAGAGGGAATCTTTGCCCTGTGTGAGATTCAGGTGCTGTGGATTTTTTTCTCTGCTTCTGTCACCAACCTTTCCCTGTGACCTTAAGCAATTCAATCAGCTTCTCTGGACTCTCCATCCCTGAAGAGAAGTAATGGTAAGTGTGTGCCACTCAGGTTTGGGGTTATGTGTTAAATGCACAGATGGCAATGAAAAGGCTACCCCTGGAGTTTTTGTAGGCAAAATAAATTCTGCTTTTGCATAGATTCTCTAGAATATTGCAGTCATCTCTGGCTTGTGTAGGTGAAAGAGAAAACAACTCTGCCTTCGTTTCTTATTAAACATGACTACAACTGCTTATTTAAAGGCTGTTGAAGAGGTAGTATAACTACAGTCTGTAGTACTTATTTGTCCAGTCTTGCCTTTCTCACTGTTTTTGGCTCTTTGTAGACTCCTTTCAGTACTGTGTACACTGACACATGCAAAGTCAACATGCCTCTGTATAGATGTTCACAAGTGTTGAAGAGAAATAAAGGAAATACTGAAGGATGTAATCCACACCAGTAATTTTTCCCTTTAAGTGTGACATCTTTACGCAGCAACAAACTTTAAGTGTTGTACCAAAGGGAGTCTTCAGGAACCTTTTGTACAAATCTTCCCACTTCCTCCCACCATTTAATCATCCTTCTGCGCTCCAGAGTTGTCCTGGTATCATCCATTCCCTTCTTTCATTATTTTAGCTTGGCTTCTGTATTTTTCCCATGTGGCTTCCCAAAGAAATGCTGCCTCTCTTTCCGTACTATCCTAAAGCCTGTTGGTATTGAATGTGCTGTGTCCCTTCTTTCCCTCCTTTTAAACATTTTTCCTGCAAATGAGCTTCACCTTTGTCACCCGCTTGTGGTGATTAATTGTTGAGAGAAGCTAAATGTTGTATGAAATCTTTCTAACCTCAGTTGTTTATGTCTCATCTGTCTCTGAAGCATCTTCCAACCAGCCCTGCAATGGGAGGAAAGGTCCATTTTCTTCTTGAATCTGTCTGAATGTGTAAGTGGCATGCAGTGTGCTGATTTAGAGGGATCTTTGCTTCATGGTGTGGGAAAGAAGAGGCAGGCTGCCAGAAAGAACTAGTTCGGAAGAGAAGGACCTCCAAGAAGAAAAATAAGCTATAACAAATCCAGCTTCAACTCTGACATAGTTCTCTCTAATAGATACTATATAAAAATATTTTGGTTTTACTTTAAGAAGAAATATCAGATGTATTGTAATAAATACAAAATAATGAAGCTTGCTTATTGGGGAGACCTAAATCTCGTTGTTTCCTCCTCCTTCCCTGCAGGTTTGTAACACAACCACGGATCGTAAGCACGCAGACACGTCTCTGGAGAAATATGTCACAGAGCCTGTCATGAGCATTGTGAGTGGCTTCTTCAATTCACCATTTTCAGATAACAGCACCAGCCTCCAGGTAAGGAGAAGAGACACAGACAAATAAGTTATTCAGATCGTTAATGAGATACCTTCTACTACCTGCATAGGAATGCTATCTCTTTTCATCCTCCTTTAATTTTTCTGCCCCCTCCCATGCCACTGACTACCAGCTTAATCCCTCTTTAAAACACTTAATTCTTCATTTTAATCACTTACATCTCGAGCCAGTAGACAGCTCAATGTGGTCAGAGTTACTTCTGGCTCTTGTGAATTCATTGGAGGGGGTATCCTTCCAGAAAAATCTTTCTGTGAGGGAGATGCTCTATCCTGTGCCACATACCTGAGAACTGCAAAAACTCCTCTGGCCTTCTCGTGTGTACTGTGTTTGCTTGATATCAGTGGCAATCTGAGGAAAATTGCATGATTTGCCCTTTTTAGAGGCTCAGCATTGATTTCTGCTCCTGCCAGACATAAAGATCAAAGAGAATTTAATGGAGCTATAACTCGAGTCTACAAGCTAAAACCCCCTTGGTTTACGTTGTGTCAGACCCTAGGACAGCTGTGAGGAGATCCTTAAGGCTAAAATTCCATGTTTGTTTTGTTTTCAGACACACCAGCCTGTTTTTATTCAGCTGCTACAGTCTGCTTTTAGAATTTACAACTGTACCTGGCCAAACCCCACACAGAAAGCCTCAGTGGAGTCCTGTATCAAGACTTTGGCTGAAGTGGGTAGGTGCCAGGTTTTACTTTGATTATTGCTCTTCATGTTTAAAGATCAGACTTGAAGTTTGATGGTTTTTAATTTGACTTTGACCATCCTGAAGTTGTGTCAGTAGTGATTTCAGAAATCCCACTTTCTGAGGCCAAATTCTTCCTTAGTTTATAACCCATTCAAACCTGCCCCATTAAATAGGGTTGTTAGGGTGAAACTGGTAGGCCAGAGGGATGAGCTTGCTGAGTGATGACTGTGCTGTCAGCCATCAATTTTAATTTGATGGTTGAATCTCTTGATGATTTTAACTTTGAAATTCAAACAAGTTATGATATTAAATCACAACAAAAGCAAAAGCATCCCTGTTCAAATACATTTTTTTGAAACTTCTTATCCTACATTAAAAATTTTCTTCACTAGAACATAGCTAAGACTGGCAAAAGTTTATTAAGTTAAATTTCTGTAAATATGATTTTAAAGTCTTCTGCAATGACAGAATTAAGGATTATTCAATGTAGTTTCCAACAGTCAGTGGTGCTGGTTGCTTGTTGAATAAGATTCTGCTCAGTGTGAATGAAAGCTGAGTAGAGGCAGAGTTACATAGAAATTGGCTAAATTCTATTGTTGATACATTTATTTAAAAGTATTAATAAGTAATGGTAAAACAATATGAGAGAGTCCCAGAGCCATCTGCAGCACTGTAACAATCAACTCTAAATTCAGGTTTTTGGAATTTGGCTTTACAGAAGTATCATTTAACATTTTAGCCAAAACATCTCATTAACTTTCTGTGTGACTGTGAATAAGCAGTTACCTAAAAATTTAGCAACCTTCCATTGTTTTATTTGTTGTGCAGATGATTTAATTATGGCTCCATCTGGCAAAGGAATTTTGGAAGTTGAAGACATTTTATTTCCTATATTCTATAGCTACTACAGTCTCACATAAAACTCCATTCTACAAATTCTTGTTTGTGTGTTTAACACTTATGTCCTTGCTCTTCTCTGGCATTTCTGGAAACAGTCATCAATAAAATACTTCCTTTGGGAGTCTGGGGAAAGGGAGAGAAGTAGGGCAGGTGAGAGTAGATTTGAGACCAACCATGCCCTCTCTGTGCTTGTAGAGAGCTCAATGTCTTCATTTCTGTAGAGCTGCATCTATAATGAAATTCTAGCTCAGAGAGGTTGCTGTGTTATCTCATCAAGATGAGGCTGTTTGGAGACATCTGAGTATGGATTTATTTTCCCTTTGGCTATTGCTTACAGCACACAGCTGATTCTAGCATGAAAAATTCCCAGCAATTTCCAGTGATCCAGAACTCTGCTGACTGCTGGATGAGTCAGGCCAGGCTCTTGCTGGGCTTTCTCTTCTCCCGAGGAGCATGGGGTAGAACAAGAAGAAAAGGCCTCAGGTTGCACCAGGGGAGGTTTAGGTTGGGTATTAGGAAAAATTTCTTCATGGAAAGGGTTGTTAAGCACTGGAACAGGCTGCCCTGGAAAGTGGTTGAGTCATCATCCCTGGAGGTATTTAAAAGATGTGTAGATGTGGCACTTAGAGACTTGGTGTAGTGGTGGACGTGGCACTGTTAGGTTACTGCTTGGACTCTATCTTGAAGGTCTTTTCCAACCAAAATTATTCTATAATTCTGCCCTGTTGAGACAGCCAAGCTGAACTTGTTCCCACAGCAGCTTGAGAGCGAAAGCATGGGTCACCCTAAGGGGATGGCAGATCAGCTTCATGCCAGGTGTGCCAGCACATGAAAGGGCTGGTGGGCTTTGGTGGGCAGTTTTCTGTGTGCCTCTTGCTTCTGTGGGCTCCAGGAATGGCTGATGTCTGGAGTTTGCTTCAGACGTGATTTTGTTCCCTATTTGTGGAATTCAATTTCTACCTCCACTACAGTCCTTTCTTTCATTCTGTTTTCTTTTTTTCTGGAGATGGTTTAGAGTTGTTTTCTGGGTTTTTTCTTTTTTTGGTTTTTTTTTTTTTTTTTTTTTTTTTTTTTTTTTTTTTTTTTTTT
>VZUI01039547.1:0-82868 GCA_013401135.1 Cettia cetti
GCGTGGTATCGTAGCTATAATTGTTATTGTTTGTTTGCATTGTTAGAAATACTAGTAAAGAACTGTTATCCCTATCCTGTAACTCTGCCTGAAAGCCCCTTTAATTTCTTAAATTATAATAATTCGGAGGGAGGGGATTTGGATTCCACATTTCCTAAGGAGGTCCTGCCCCTCCTTAGCAGATGCCTGTCTTTCAAACCAAGACATGCCTGTATAAATAAGGTATTGTCACAGCAAAAAAGAAAATGTAATTCTGCAGTATTGAAGTCTGAGGAAAAATTTACCATCAAGTAGCTTGGCAAAAGACTCAAATGCCAAACTTGGTTCATCATGGTTTCCAGTTGGTTCATCATGGTTTCCAGTTTTCCTGAAAATAAGCCTAAATAGTACTAGACAGGGGTGATGTTTGGTAGGACTGGTAAAGCTGATAGATTTGTAGCAAGTGATTTTTATACTTGAGCTGTCAATTTTATGCTCAAACTTATGATATGCTGATCAAGAAAAACATAGTGTAATAAGATGTAGTTTCCTGAGAAAATTCTAATTTTAGGGTAATATTTCTGTAAACATCTGTTTCTTCAGGGATTTCCTTCACTGGTATAAATAGAACTGATATGCTACTGATATGCTGCTTTTCTGGGATAAAGTTTTTATGTTCACTTATTACTCAAAGGAGATTATGTTTATGTTGAAAAAGAAGCATCATCGATTATGATTTCAAAGGCAATATTAGATCTTACGAAAAAGCAGCAAGAACTCTAAAAAGATGAAGGAAATTTCTTAAAGTTATTTATCCTGTATTGATATTAAACTCTTCACTGGTTTTAATTACTTGGAGTAATGCAGTGATGTGTAGAGCAGCAGGAGTAAGATCTGTGATGGCAGCAGATGAAATGAGGCTGTCAGCTGTAACATCAGATGAGAAGCTGAGTTTAGAGGCATTGAGCACCCTCAGTGACACGGCCTCTTTGGATCCTTCACATTACTCAAACTCATGATCAGGATCAAACCCCTGTGCTTTCAGGACAAGATCCTTTCCATTTGAAGAACCCACCTCCTTCCACATTGGTGACTGGCCGAGGTATTGTACTGGTTCACAAGATCTAAACTGTGCTTTGCCTGTGGTCTGTGTGTGCAGCAATGCACATCAAGGCCTCAGGACCAGCCCTGCCCCATGGGTTATTCCATCAGACATCTGTTGTTCCAAGGGTAGCATCCCTATGCCTTGATTCCCCCTCTAATATTTTGTGTTTTATCAAGACTGGACACAAAATGCACAGAAATGCAAAGCATCATGGAAAGTGCCATCATACTGTGGCTACATGCAGAAGTTGACAGTATCTCATATAGGTTTAGGTAATGGGTCAGATTCTACTTTCAGAATAATGCCAATCTACTGAACTGAAGGCCAGACTGGTCATTAAAACTTGTGTTTGAAACATTCATTCTTATAACAAACTGTGCCAAGAATAATTTTATTAACTTTTTTATTAATAAAATTTATTAGATTTAACATTAAGAGTCTGAGAAATACCCCACAATTAATGTATTTTACTTCAGCTGTCTCCTGAGTTTTTGATTTATTTAAAAACTAGATTCAGTTTTGGAATAAATCTAAGCTAAATGATACTGAACTCTGTCAGGTTCAGGTCAGTGAAGAAACAGTTGAAGGATAAAATAACCTTTCTTGATTAACCATCTTTAACAGACATGGAGGATGGTCTGTTATTTTTCACCATGGATTAAAAGACAGATGATCACTGAATGGCTTCTCCTTTTAAATGTATTTTTAAAGCACTTTTCATGCTGGTCATACTATAGAACAATATTATGATCTAAGACATCTGGATTCAAATTTGCTGTCTAGATTCAGATTTCAAATTTTTCTCACACACACCAAGAAAGAAATAGTCATTGACTTGAACAGGATAGAAGTACAGATCCATACAGAATTAAATCCCTGCAAATAAACTGGGATTGTATTTATTTTAAAGGCTGATATTCCCTTGAATGACAATGAGGAGCTAATCTGCTGGAAGGGCAAAATAACGAGTTTAAATATAATAAGAAACAGGTTAGATGATTATGGACAAAGAACAATCCCTGTATTAGTGGAATGTAGTGTATCCAAACACCTTTGGATAAGGTCACGTCCCCTGAAGTTACCACTGCAGTTCAGCCACAGATTTAAGCCTGCATAAATTAGGCTCTGGAGATTTATTCCCAATAAATCTTGCCTAAATTCTTTTCAAGGACAGAAGTGAAGGACATAGAAAACACATTAATTAAGGCTGAATGCAAGGAAACACTGGGGTTCACTTAGGCTATATCTACATTAGTGTATTAATTTTGCTCAGGAGTGTGTTTTTGAAACAAATCCCCAGCTGACACTTGTTCCTATAATTCAGTTCTTCCCACTCAGGCTAAGCCTGGAGGCTGCCTTACAGCTGAAGCTGAGCTGGGGATATGATACATTTCAGAGTGTATATCGTGCTGCAGCAGCAGGTGGATGTCCAGTGCCTCAAGCAGACTGAGTGGGGTTAGGGTAAAACTGCTGGAAATGTGTTTATTATGGAGTTTGGGACCCCAGAATCAACTGTGTGGTTTGACCAGCCAGCTCCCCTTGTGTAGTGCTACTTGGGCCCATAGCACAGCAAAAATGCAGCAGGAAGGATGAAAATAATCTTTTTAGAGCAGTAATCACAGGTGAGATATTTTGTTGCATTTGGGCCAAAGTCAGGTCCCTTACTGTAAATGTGGGGACGTTTTATACCAAGTAGAATAAATGGAAGAGGTTTTGTTGCTGTGCTTGGTGTGAACAAATATTAAGTCAGTCACTCAAGCAGCAGTTGTTTACAGCTGACATTTCAGTGGCCTGAGTATCCTTTCTCAATGGGTTTGCTTGGGGTAATGAGTGTTACATTTGGCAGTGGGCCTGCCCTAGTACCTCCTTTACTGAGACTAATGACAAATTGTGAAAAAACATTTGAAATATAAAGAAGCATCTGCCCAAATAATTTGTAACTTTCTTATTCAGTCTGTGACACTATTATTTGACATGTGAATAATAATAGATAGCCACCTTAGCTCATTCTAGTCTTTCATAATAAACACAGTTGCAGAATAGTAATCTTAGAGATTTGAAGTGGTGTTTAGAAGGGAATTCATAAGAACAACAGATTTGAACAGGTCTTGACTGACTCCTTTGATTAATCATCCCTGAAATTTGCTTAAGAGTTTGTGCTGAAGAAATACTGTTGTATGGGGAAAAATGGTGTTTAACCTCTTGCTTTGCTAGATTCTCTTTTACTCAAAAGCTGTTACAAGTCAGAGCATTTTGTATTGAACTTTACTAACCACATAAAATATAATATATTAATAAAATCAGAAACATGTTGCCTAGGATGGAGTTCATTTTCTTCTTAGTAAGCAGTACAGTGCTGTGTTCTGGATCTAATGTGATAATAATGTTGATAGCACACTCATGTTTTGGTTGTTGCTATGTGGTGCTTGCCCTGAGTCAAGGACTTTTCAGTGTCCCATGCTCTGCCAGTGAGCAGGTGCACAAGAAGCTGGGGGAGCATGGCCAGGACTGCTGATCCAAACTGGGCAAAGAACCATAGAATGTTGTTTTCAGTCAATAAACTGGGGGAAGTTGATCGAGTCCTGCTAATTGCTGCTCAGGAATGGGCTGGGCGTTGGTCAGTGGGTGGTGAGAAATTAAATTATGCATCACTTGTTTCTCTTGGGTTTTATTACTTTCTCTCTCTCTTTTAAAATAAAAATAATATGATTATTGTTAGTATTCTAATTAGTATTATTAGTATATTTGGGTTTGTTTCAGTCATTAAACTGCTCTTATCTCATCCCACAAGGTTTGCTTTTTTCCCTCCAATTCTTCTCCCCATCAAGGGCGGGGGAGTACTTAGTTGCTGGCTGGGGTTGAATCACAACAATATTATTTACTTCAAACTCATAGTGGCTCCCAATAAGCTTTGTTCTCTGAAAATTAATAATCAGCTGAAGCTGTGGGTTTGCTCATTAAAATTGTGCAGTATTTTCCCTCTTTCTTTCACATGAAACACATAAATGCTGTAAAGATATTTAGAAATAACAAACAGAATTGAAAATTATTCAAATTAATTTATTTGTCAGCTACATGAAGAAATACAGGTCCAGAAAGGTCAGTGAATTGCAGGCAATCATTGTAGAGAGATAAGGTACAGTCCCCTCAGTGTCATGGAGCAGCAGGAATTTCATCATTATTATTATTGAAGCACTGCTTCCTTGAAAACATCCAATTTTATTTGCCTTTTGATAAGTACATTGTCCTAAGAGAATGGTGATAAAAAAAACCAAAAAACAAACCCAAGACACTTTTAATCTTGAAGAACACCTAAAGAATCTAAACAGGATGTGTTAAATCAGTTCTGTGGTTCTCTACCTAGACTTTGACATTTCTGGTTAGATATGGTTATTTTCCTTACTGGTATTTTGTAGGTGGAGAGCTGTTCCTGTATATTTGTGTGCGTGGGCACAATTGCATACCCTTATTCTTCAGTCCAGGAAAACAGAAAGGTTTCAGATCAAATTTGGAACTGTGACAAAAATATGTTAATAAGTTTCTAGGCAGTATAAAATCAAATAAATGTAAAAAACCCTTTTAAAAAATAACTCTGAGTAACCAATAACAACAGAGGCCTGGCTGGATTTCCAAGATTCTTATTTAGAACTCAATCCCCAAGTGAAAATTTCACTGAGTACTTAACCTTACTTGTCAGCTGCTCACATAGCTAGACATGACCAGTGTAATTTCCCTATTAATTAATAAAGGAATTCTGTATTTTTATGACTTTAATTTTAAAAATATGAGACTGGAGAATCAAAATTTGATCAGTTCAGGCACCCAATCTGCTAACTGCAAGGTTCTCTTTCATATGATTCTTTACAAATTCTCACATCATGTTGATTTTCCTTCTCAAGGAATTTAAATACTGACCCATGATGAGCATTCTTTGGATCTGCACAAATCAAGTCACAAATCAGCAGCAAAGGTTACCATTCTTTATCTACCACCTCATTACGCATATGAGTCAATCTAACAGGTAAAATGGGGGAAGAAAACCCCAAACACTTTCAAGATACTTATTTAAAAGATCTTTCTCATTATTTGTATGAGTGGCGGTGTTCTCTTAAAGTACACGCACATATACAAGGCTGTGTCCTGCTGTTCATTCTACTCATTTTACAGGAATCAGTCATTAAAAATAAGGTCACCAGATAAAGCTGCTTTAAAGCTCTTGCTCACTTGCTCACCTTGGCAGGAAAAGAATAAAAGAAAATTCTGATCAAGCTCTGCACTTACTTATGAGATCGATATACACTATTGAAATTTTAATGATGAGGCATTTTTTTAATGCTCGGAAATGACCTGATTTATGTGCCTTCTCTCAGGAATCTAAGCTCCGTAAGTAAACAACAATGATGAATTTAAGAGCTCTAAAATGGCCTCCAGAGGTCAATTCTCTCTGCTGACTACCAAGGAAAACTAGACTACTCACCCGTGTCAGAGCTCTACAGCACCTGACAGTATGCCACTGTACTGAGAAGTAAAAACATAAATAGAAATAAGGCCCTCTCAAGATGCCATAGGTTAAAACCCCTGATCAACCCAATTGCTCTCCATATGTCAAACTTCAGTGACAGTTTCTCGTAAACACACAGTCTATTGGAAAATGACACACGAGCTATAATTAGAGCCTGCTACATGGGTGGATTCCAGACCACTTACCTACTCCGTGTGCTTGCCTCCTGCAATGTGATGTCTGGAAAGTAATAGAGCTGTCTTTCAGATGAGCCTTTTCAGGTTGTTTACCAGCAAAATATAATTCTGGAGGACAGCTCCAGAAGGATTCATTTTTATAACTGTGAGAACTCCATTTTCCTGTCAGTGTATTTATGAAAGGAATTGTCCTTACGTTTTTCAGTCTGGCCTAGGAGAGCTATGCCGAGGTATGTGTATTTTTTATTTCACAAAATCTCCAGTGAAGTGTTTGGAGCACTAAAACAAAACTGGTGAAAAATCCTTCAAGAAAATTTGAGATTAGCTCATATTTTTCTCCTTTTATTTTTGCTCTTAATTATGCATTTTCTATTTTGTTCAATGTGTAAACATTGCTGCATACATGTCTAACTCCATTGTTTGCTTGTGGTGCCAATTCACCAGCTTAAGACCTGTGACCAGGAGTGTGATGGCTGCTCCTGAGTTCAGTGCTTTCAGTAGCAGTTTGTAGAAGACCCTGGGCTTATTTCTTCTTCATATTAATGCTGCCTTCTGGCACCACTGGTTTAGCTGGCTTTCACCTACCCAACTGAAAACAAAATTGAACCAAAGACGGTATTTTGATGATGTTCTTCCTCATCACATCATCTTCTCAGGTTGTAAAGGGTTACGTTTTTTAGAGACTCATATCTAATTTTCCTCTGCAACTTCCAGTTCCTACTGCAACACACCAATTTCAGCTTGAACTCAACTTTATAATTATTTTTCTCACCCTGTCTTGTTTGTTTGGATATAATAATTGCATTACTATTATGCTGATGCAGATCCTTTGTGCTACTTAATAAAAGTCAAAGTACTCCCCTCAGACTGGAAAATACAAATTTCTTGTCTGAAATTCAAATACAATGATCACGCTAACACACCTAGTGGTTTAGGTGCACTTCAGAAAACTGTGGCACCAGGGAGCTAATTCCTCAAAGAAGTTGCATAAGCAGAAGTTGTTCTCCTAAAACAGAACACTTGTTCTTCTCAAAGTTTTGTCTCCATTTTTTAAACTTCAATAACTCAACTGACACAAAGGTCATTGTTGGCTTTTATGGTTTTTTTTTTTGGTTTTTTTTTGTTGTTGTTGTTGTTTTGGTTTTTTGTTTTTGTTTTTTTTTTTTTTTGTTTTTGTTTTTTTGAGTAAGCTTCTTCTTGCATAAAAGGGCTCATGGGGTTTGCAGGTATTGCTCAGTGTAAATTTTCCAGCAGTCCAGCATAGGACTGTAGGTTCTGGAACCTAGTAATGCATGTTAATTCCAATGGTAAATTCAAAAGAAGTTGAAAATACAACAGATCTATGATGCCTGAAGTTTTGTGAACCTGTTTTAATCAGAACACTTGTGGCTGCCTTCTTGCTAGAAGTGGTCTCTCAAGATTGTCAAGACAGCTCTTGATAGATTTGCATGGTAGGGAGTGATTTGAGAACCAGGCAATTGGAAAGGATATTTTTTGAATATGTACTCGACTTCCTTTTATAATCTTTGGAGAGGGCACTTAAGACAAATACTTAACCATTGAGGAAATACTAATTACACCTAGGAATATCTATGTACTTTAGAAACTTGGTTCTTTTTAAATTCTCCTGACCTCCAAGTAAGTGATTGCACTGACTGTAGTGGGGTCTTGGATCAGTTATCTAAGTAAGCATCTTCCCCTTCCCTCTCTGTCTCGTAATACAGCAGTCAACAGAACTGCTCCCAGAGAGCTTGCACAGAGGCACTTGTTTTGGCAAGCAGGGTACTTTTGGCAACACATTCCAGCTAGGAATACTTGAATTTGCTAGAAGTCTATTGTCCTGAGAGTTTCTTAGTATCTTAACTTGACTTTTCTGGTGAACTGCGTGGGGGAATGTGGGAGGTATTCTTAAAACAATTTTACTGAGCCTGTTGTAAAAATGTTCTTTATGGAGCAGGGGGAGAAGGGGGAAGGGGAAAGAGGAAGAGGGAAGGAAAACAAAAGTAGAAGAAAGGCTGGAGAGAGGGCTTATAAGGATCAGTTTACTGCTTTTAAAGTTGGTCACTATGAGCCCTCTCTTTAATCTCACTCCCTGTGGAGAGGATATGATTGATCTGAAAAATCTGTAACTACCTATTAAGCTAATATTATTTAAGGAATGCTCATTATATGAGTTATTTCTGCTCTGGTTTATAGATACCAAAAATGTCCCTTTATGTGCTTTTAAAAGACGTGCTTTTAAAAGTGTGATGCTTTATACAGTGATTCATTTAATTAAATTTTATTGCACATCTAAAGAAAGAAGTTGAAAAGATGGAGCTTATATATCCTGCCACCAGATATTTTAGAGTTCTGCAGATTTTAGTTATCTGCTAGAGTCATGAAAAAGGCATGATAGCATTTTCTTGTTACTTACTTAGTTGAATGTTCTTGCATATCTTGCATGATCAAAAATAGTGCAGCACTTCTGAGGAAGTTTTGTACAATTATTCATAGGAGATAAGGTCATTATCTTCATAGTCACCTGAAAAAAAGTGATAATGCATTTCTTCTTTATTAATTATCCATTTCCGAAAATCTCCATGATGGTAAAAAACACTTTTGTATGATTTAATTAAAAAAAGGCCTACTGAGCAAATCTCACCCTCTAGTCTGACTGAAAAATGTGTTTGATGTTCCACATTGACTCCATTTATTTTGAAAACTATCTGGTCTAATACTGCAACAACTCCCAGTGAAGTTCCAAAGTTACACAGGGGAGCAAAGCAAAGACCTTTTTTTTCTAGTATTTGACAGCCCAACATTTGCTCTCCCTGGGGCTCAGGTGAGGGAAGGATAGGCTCAGTGATAAATCTATCATGACTGTTCCCCACCACCAATGAATATTGGGCTTCTTGTTAACCAGCACTGTAAATGTGCCCTCCTTGACTAGATATGCAAAAGACGGGTATGTAGTAAGAGAGTAGATAGAGAGGCAGAAGTAGCCTAGCTTCTAGAGACAGAGGAGCAGCTACCCGTGATTTTCCTTGTGAAGCTTCCTAAGATCTCCTTCAGGACCAGCAGAAGCATTCCTAGTGAGTAGGAGAGGGAGGAGAGTAGTGAGAGTGAGAGAGGTCCTTGCAGGAGCTGTAGTGATGACCACTTTTAAAGCATGAGAGTGAAATGGATTAAACAGACAGTGAATTTCAGGGGGTTTTGTCAGGCTTCTTTCTAGAAATTCAGGGAAAAAATCCTTTATTGATACTGTTTAATTGGCAGAACTATTCCAAAGGAGAATATTTTAAACCAAATACTGTTCCCTTTCTTACACATTCACACAAATGTTGTGCTTTTGTCTACACTGAACCATTCTCCAAGCCTTTGCAACCAATGACAAAGCATACAATTATATGTGCCATGGGGTTTTTTAATCCTTATTTACTGACAGGAGCAAGATGTCAGAATCAAATAATCTGAACACTCAGCATGTCAGAAAAGGCCTCCAAACTAATATGATATCCACGTGTTCTTTACCTGTTAATTTCAGATTTATCTTGTTTCTACAACATGACGAAGGAGCGCTGTGATGGATGTGGTTTTCTACAGCTTGATCACTTTGGAGTCAACTCTCGTTTTCCTCTCAAAATTCCCAGGGCCACCAGCCTGCTTTAGTTTCTCTTGAAGTCAGAGCTGGTTCAAGTGTTAACCACAGATCAACAGGCTATGTGAACAGTTGCAGGTCTGATAGATGGATAGATAGATAGATAGATAGATAGATAGATAGATAGATAGATAGATAGATAGATAGATATAGACATTCAGAGGAGTTGTACATCTAACATATAGTCTAATAAAGTATCCTGTGTCTTCAAAAGGCATGGAGACAGAAGGCTGTACTTCCTCCTACTGTTTTGTCTATCTCAGTTTGAAACCTGACTCATATTTTTATCAATGTGAGATTCTTCAAACATTTTTTAAGTATACATATGCATTATGTGAGTCAAGACAACTACTGTCAATGCTCACAGACAAAGCATTTTTTTCTGGAAATGTATTCCTGCTATATTTCAGCAGTGCACATTTTGCTTCAAAATCACCTTCAAAGACAGATGGGATCTCAACTGCTTGCTTTCTACCAAGCAACAAATGTAAATGAAGACTAGATGGTAATGATACAGAAATGTGACAAGTGTATGGAGGAATTATGTTGCAGGAAACTCCATCTTAGGATGCTCTTTATATATATATATATATATAAATATATATATATAAATATATATATATATAAATAAAAGCAAGATATTGCTTAAAGGTCTTTGCACTAAAACTTATCCGTGGGCATCAAGGGAAGATTTTATCCTTTTTGCTGCTTAGTGTGAATTTATCTGATATTGGATCCTTCCTCCTTTGTATATTTGTCATCATGAAAGCACGGCTGAAAATGTAATTCCTAAATCATATGCCTGATAAAATTTTCATTATTTCTTTTGGTGGGTTCTGCCTACTGCCTACTGCAGACCAAACCACCAAGAAAAGTAGTCTTACCACATACTATTTAACAGAGTGCACATAGAGTCTGTTTCTAGCAGACTAGGTAGCATTGGTTGAGTCTTGTCTTCTTCAACAGAGGCAATTTTTGTATAAAGAGAGTACTTTGGAAAAAAACTTTACAATATGTAACCAGTTAATATGCAATTGGTTAATTGCAGCACTGTGAAAGTTGAAGTGTGGGGATAATGCTGTTTTCTACAGAGGTTCATGGAATGAAATTGGCTTTTGTAGAGGAACTGGTTTTATAAAGAGCAGCAGGATTCTAATTCAAAATTGGAATAATCTCATATGGTTTACAGCTTTTAATTTAGTCTTGTTTATAACTCAAAATACCTGCAGCAACCTGCTTTGCCCCCAGAGAGCTTTAAATCTTTGGGGTCTTAAACGTTTGTTCATTGAAGAGAACATTTTGGAAACAGTCAGAGGGTTTATCAAACTCTCAAGTACATTAGAAAACTACACACTCATTCAAAGTGCCATGAATAAAAAATATTTCCTCTGAAGTCTTGATGGGAAATGCAGCAAAAGAAATATTTTTTTCTTTAGTTTCAGAGCTATTATAAGGAAATCAATAATATATGATGGGGGACGTTTAAAAGAAATGTTAAAAAACCTGGGATAATGGAAACCATTCTTCATGCTGACACTGTTTAAAAAAAAATTCCACGAGAAATAATAATTTTCACACAAACTAGCAGCCCACGAATGTCTTTTGTGTACATGTACAAGTGTGGACTGTCTTTTCTTTAGAAAGAATATTTTTTCTCCAAGAATAATACTTGATGCTAGATGTAAACTCTTTCAGTTAAAGCAAACATCAATTAGTGTTATTACTATAAATTTGAGAGCCACCAACATATCATATCAATGTATAATCTGGGATCTTAATTTTTCCTGAGCTGTTTACACCGAATTTCTTTTTTTTTTGTGTGAAGTCACAGGGATTGCTCATGCTTGTTTGATAAAAAACAGTTTTCCATGGTTTAGTTTCCTTTGCTTTCAAATCAGTGTAGTAGTTTAAACATAATATTGTAAGCCTTAATTTGGATTTGCTAAACAGTTATTCATGAATGCTCTGTTTTAAAGGATTACTTGTTATAAGTTAACTTTTTACGTCATTATTTTTTTCACATTGTCATTTTTTTTGTAAATGGAAGCAAAGCCAAATTTTAAAACATCTTTCTCACAGAAAGGATAACATACTTTCACCTAATGGTTATTTTAAAAAAAATTAAAGAAATAAGCATTTTACTTTTGATGTACTTCTTTTATTATAATGCTTCATACCATATTATGGTACAGTGGAAGTGTCTAGTGCAGCAGAGCAGGTACAGAGCATGCCTTCTGAGAGCAGGGCTCTTTTCCCCCTTGTTAGTCAAGTACACAGCAAATGCTATCATTTATGGTGCCAAACTCTTTAGTTTGTTTTTCTTATGCCTCTTTTGCTGCACTGTATTTCTATTTGTTTAGCATGTTGGTACCATGGTGCAGTGTCAAGTAAAGGTTGCTATTACAATTTAGCCTGTTTCCAAGCAAAGACGTCAAGCTTTTCCACATACTGAGCTTTGTTTGAAGGAAGTCAAGTGAATTCACACATTCTCTCAGCACAAAGTGCAACATCCATCTTCAGAGTACATCATCACAGAGAACAGCATGTTCTCTGTTCAATGTGAATCTACTGCTTGTACTAGAACATAAAACACTAAGCATTTCTTTGGAGGGGAAGCTCTTTTAAAAGTATCCCGAAGATAGCTCACATAATTTTATTCATGTACTTGATGCCTAACAAAAATCATTTAAGCTCTGCTGTGATGAAGACTGTTCTTATGTTGTTTAAAATAGCCTGTACCAGTTGCAATTGAGTCTTATCCAGCTCCATGGTTGTCACAGGGATCAAGCCCTGTATGACATGAGAGGGAAAACATCAAACAGGTGGGATAAACACTCAGCATCTGACATGACAAATGCACGCAAGTTTATTTTGCAGAGTAGTCACAAGCATATACCAGAGATAAATGGTGATGATTAATTTCTCTTCCAATAGAAAATAATTTTCCAGTGATTTTCCTAGAATGTTCACAAGTCAGTTCATTGGCAACCCCTGCTTCATAGGTTTAATTTATTATCATACAGGACTTTATCTAATGAAAATAAATCTCTAGCTATGTTGAAGGTTTATCCACTGAGTATTCCTGGGTACTCTTCAGCCATGGCTAACAACCCTCACATGACCCATTTACCAGGGTTACTTATGCAGAACTCATTTATCAGAGAACTTTTGGCCTGCTTTTAATAAAAAGACAATTTCTTCCTGCCAGCTGCAAAATTATCCTCATTCACAGGGCGATATAAACAGTATCTCTTGGTATGTCTCCTTCAATAACTGAGAATAAAAGGATTGGTACAACATGAACTTCTCATTACTGCTCCTACTGCTGCCACAGTCCCTTCACCGCCTCTAAATAAACCCCATGTACAGTACAACTGCACTAATTCTTCTGCCTGAGCAGTCCAATATCCTATGAATATGTGAAGGATGATATTGGTATCAGTCAATAGGGAGGTTTCTAATATTCTAAGGTTTTCTAAGCAAAAATACCCCACCAAACCCCCTTCTACTCTTTAAAGATAATGTTTTACAGGAGTGTTATGGAGTCAAAAAGACCATGGATCGAAGTGTGAATTTTACGTCTAAACTAATGGAACCACAACTATTTTTGATTCATATGCTAACTGTGCTAATCATCCTGAGTGTTTATGTGTGGATATACACAAACATGCACTAGCTCTAAATTTTGGTGGGTTTTGCTTTATGGCAACCACACAGGCATGCTCAGGCCAGGAAGGAACTAGAGCATGTTCATGAATCATTGATCAGTCTCAGTGCAGACCCAGAACTCCCTTTTGCCCAGATGTCCTATTACTGTTGTAAGGAAGTGATGTAGAGAAAGAGCAGGGTGCTGAGCAGAGAGAACAGGAGCAGCTCTTGCCTTGGGAATAATGGGGTCCATCCCATCAAAACCTCATACTTCTTACTAAATGCCAAATGCCTTTTTAAAATTCTCTTATTGGTAACATGCGCATAACACAGTACAAATTGTAAGTAGGGGGCAATATGCCACAATAAATACAAGATTTAAGATGTTACAGCAGGTCCAACATGCACTATGTATGTGTATATGTATATGCATATGCATATATGTGTGTGTGTGTGTGGTTTTATTTACTGGTGTTTTAATGCACCATAAAGTTCTCATGCATTCATGCACCTGCACAGTATCTCTATTCCAGAAATTTTCTGGCTATGCTCAAGCTTTCAGAGATGTGCCTGCAGCAATTCAGTCAGTGCAAAAACATTGCAGAAGAAAATTACAAGGCCTTTTACAAGGTTATGGCTCTTTTCTCTGGTTTCCAAACCAGAAAAATTTAACACTGAAGTCGTTTTGTCTTCTTATTGTATTACTGTTAGGAATAGCACACACTGTTCTTGCTGTGTGCTCTGCTGCTCACTGAAATATCGGCGGTGTTACCTTGCACAGATTTGCAGTTGTGGACACATCTACTCTTGTGTTTTCTGCTGAGAGCTTCACCAGACAAAATGAGTTAGAGTTGCCATGGAGGATGCTTCATTCTAACTAGCTTCTAGTGAAACATCATTCTTTTCTTCTGTTGAGGTGGCTCTTAAGGAGTTTTATAGCCTTATGGAAAGACTGTTTTTATTCTCTATGTCTACTACTCACACCTAATAAGGAAACAAAACAAGAGACAACTTAAGGTCTGGTTACTGCATCCAGTTCCCTCCTGTAGTGTGCTTAGCAATTGCATACATCCTTTCATTGCCATCAAGTGTGGTACATGAGAGCAAGGACAGGAAGCATTCTTTTGGCAGTGATGTAATGAGGAACCCAGATATAATGGATATTGTCCAGTTTCAACACTTCAGTGATGCAGATCAACCAATGCCTTCACAATGATACTACAAGGGCAAATGAAAACATCAGAAACCCAGAGGAAAGGGGATAGAACCAGGAGCACCTCACCTGGCAAATGTTACTTTGTGTGTTTTTAGTGGTCACTATCCTCAGAGGCATTAATGAGTGATTTAGACAGGTTTATAGGGTGTCCTGTCAAAGGGAGACTACATTTCAGCAGTTTCTCTCTCTGGAAAGGGAAACGACTGCAGCTGTATAGTCACAGCTGTCTTTAATTGCACAATTCCCACAGCAAAGATAGAAGTCCAACCTGTGCAATGGTCTATAAAAACCACTAAGGTTCTCCTTGATTTCTGTGAAATTAGGGGACAGTTCTTGGCAGAATCAGCAGTATCATAAACAGGCAGATGGTTCAGTAAGTAGCAGAGAGGGAGTATTGCTGTACTCCTTCCCTAATTTAATATGAAACGTGGGGGTTTTGTCTGTATTTGTACATAGATCCGCCTGCATTCCCTGATTTGAAAGAAATACGCTCAGTCTCTTGATTTACATTTCTACTATGCAGAATTATTTTGTGCAGTTGCTCTCTGAATCTCAGCATACCGCCTTTTAAACTGAACTAAGAATGTCATGTGTAATGTTAGATTCCTCTTGCCTACAGAGGGGAAGCCACAGAGCACCTCTTCACTTCATCAGCCCTAACAATGTACAAATCCAAAGGGTTCAAAAATCATTCAGCTAACACAGTTAGAAAATAAAACAATTAAGCAAGTTTTACAGATCTTATATGCCTAATTATTTGAAATCATATCCTGTTTGTAGACTGATATTAGAGGAAGTTAAATAAAGTTAATTAGCAGGTACTTTGGCATTCTGCTCAGTTTAATTCTAATGCTACATCCTGCAAGGTCAGAGTATCCAGAGGTTAATAATGAAAAAGATTAGGAAAATTATCTTGACTGAGTGGCTGTCATGGGTAATTTTCTTACACTATTGCTGTACATATTTGTTACCTGACCAGACTTTGCTGTCAGAGATATAAGTGGTCACTTGGCCACATTGCTAAGGTGGGGAAATAGGAGGAACATTTTTTTATTACTCAATTACTTAGAGAAAACAACAATAAAGCCACATCCTTTGAGAGTTATTCTGTTACCTGACTCACCTCAGCCTCTTAAACTGAGGAGGAAGAGGTGTTTGCAATGACACAATACCTATCAGGGGATGGCCAGGATCTGTGCTCCCAGGCAGGATAATGGTGGAGAAATATTGGCTTATCAAGCCAAGGGGGTGACTTCTCAGAGGAAATGGACAGATTACAGCATGTACACTATACATATACAGTCCCTGGAGCAGATAGTATGTATGATAAAAAGAGGTATGACTACTGTAAATCCAAAGGAACATCATTTTTGAAAATGAAATCTCTTTTGGGTACTCCCTAGAAGGCTGGTGCTAGTCTCCTGAATGAGTCCACAGCAGCCTAAGCAAGCAGACTCACATGCTAAAAAGCCTGAAGCATTGAAGCACCAGATGTGTTTTGTGGACATGGTTCACCCGTGTTTCAGCTTTGCAGAAACACCAGAGGCAAATTGTGTAGAGTTATGCTTTCATCAAGCATCTAAATTTATGCAGTGGGACAACTCTGCTTGAGAAATGTGGTTTTAGTGAAGAGGTCAGGCTGATAGAGTTGGAGACTGGAGCTGGTGTAATTTTTTCTGTGCTGGGTGCTTCATCCTGCAAAAATCATTTGTTCTACTGGACCCTAGATTTGGAATTGAATGCAATGTTATCAGGGAAAGAAATTGCATTGCCAGTCAGGGATTTTTCCATTAGTTTGTCTCTCTGCGGGATATTTTGGATTTCATTGTGCATCCTGTGAGTGATTGGGAAAGTGAGAGATGGAAGCAAGCTGGATTAGAAGAAGGAATAAGCACTGAGTGGGGGAAAGACTGTCCTTCAAGATCCTATGAGAGAGATTGTCCTACCAGCCAAGGCAAATTGGATTTGTCTTTTTTCTGAGATATAAAACCATGTTCCTATCCACCTACCCCCAGTAAAGAGCATAGTTCTTTATTGAGCAGGTTATAAAAGGAGCTTAAGGAATTGTAATATGGCTTTACACAGAACATGTGTAAAGGACTTGTCCAGAAACTGCTGCATGCAGCTGGCACAGAATGACTGATTCCTGCTCTCTGGCCTGCTGCAATGGAAGTTAGAGAGGGATCTGGCAAGACCCACGTGGCTGTGGGGACCTGCTCTCCAGGAGCTTTTACTTATGATTTTTCTGACTATCACCAAGCTTGTAGAAGACAGGCCTGTGGGAATTAGGACTGACGAGGAAAAGAGGCTGGGAGAAAATCACAAGGTGATCTTTTACAAGGAAACAGCCCTTTTTTTTCTCCTGTATTTCAAAGCATGGCAACTAAATATTTTAATCTGGTTAATATCATGGTAATGAGTGACCCATATTGGTCTTATTTTCTAAAATGGTGTTCCCACAACCCTCCACTATTTGCACACATATGCATGAATATATGCAGGATTTTATAAGATCTGATAAAAAGCACTAGCTCCACTACAACAGAAAACTGAATCTTGGTTGTGAAGGGGTTCAGATTTAAACTTTTCTTTAGCAAGTAGCAGTAGTGATAGATCTTACATTCATTTCTGGATCTTAATTCTTGTAGTACATGCCTTACTGTACTTTTGAGGATAAACGTATCTTTGGGGCTGTGGTATGTTTTTTTTAAAGTAAATACTACATTGGATCTGCATAATGTTACCAGAAACATCTGCAGATCTTCAGTTCCCTCTAATATTATTATTTTCCTGACAGCTTTAAACTGATGCTTTAAAATGTAACATTTACTATGGGCAGAAATGTTTCTTCTCACCAAATAGAATTCCTCCACCAGATAAATAGTCCAGTGACAACATCAGCAAGGTGGGGTTTGTGGTGGTGCTGTGGTCAAGAGGAAATAGAAATCATTTATAATTCTTGTTAAAATTTCAAAGTCTCAGTCCTCTACTGTGATCTTTCAGATACTACTTGGTTTTTTTCCTAAAAGTCATTAATGGTTCATGTTACTTGACAGCCTTGCAGAGTCATTGTTTCCTTTGCAGCTGATTCAGTCAGAATGCAGGGAAAATTCATCCACTACTGTAACCATTTAAAATCGATTTCATGGGTTTAGGTGTTAGACTGGCAACATTTGTTCTTTTTAGAATATTTGGGCTTTCAGTATTCCAGCAAAAAGAAAGCAGATGCATATGCCATGGAATAGCCTCTAATCAGAGTAGGTTTGTATGTTCACACATGGTCTGGAATGTCTCTTAATGACTTCAGACAGTTGCAAGAGCTGGTAATTCAATAATGAGAAAGAACAACTTGGATAAGTACTACCCACTGGTGAGATTAGGTTTATGTACTTATTCATCACAGATAAACTAAAATCCTCATCCCTTCTGTCATGCAGTTATCTAACATGACTTGTGTGTGTGTGTTTTCTGACAATCCCTCTTTTTTGCCTAACTTTGATCAGAAGTGACATTTAGTTTCTGACACAATGCAGTGAGATGAGAAGTACCTGCCTCACAAGGCTGTTGTTGGCAAACAGAGAGATTGAAGGAAGTTGCACTGCTTCCAGACTGGCCAGTCTGCACTTTGAGATGTTCCTATCTGGTCCCAGAGCAAGGAGTTTTAAAGCATTGCATATGCACAAGACTGCTGAACGACCAGGTTGTTTCAGTCTAGTGAAAATGTATAATTCATGTTTATGGTGCTGATGGAAGAATGAAGAGAAGTTTCTATATGGGTCTGTTACTTTCCAGAATATGCTAATTCACTGCTCTTAAATAAAACGTGTTACACGTACAAATCCAAGTTTTCTTGTTTTGCCAACATCACTGGTTACTGTTTCAGTCTTACACTGTTCATCCAGACTCCCATTTCTCAGTACACAGACATCGTCTTCTGAGTGATTCAACAATGGCTGATAAGCCGGACCTTTTGCAACTTACATCACTTTCAAAAATTTGAATTAGAACAGACTTCATTTCTAGCTTGATTAATTCAGTTGAGTTAACCATTACAATATTTGTTAATTCAAGGTTGGTTTAATTGAAACTATGGAGAAATATTGTCATTGTCATTAAAACTTAATTTATTGAAGACAAACTTAATTTATTGAAGACAAACTTCAATAGAAAGATGTATAGAGAGGTTTTATCTTGTTTTATGTGCTGGAACTAATGCTTGAGGCTGAATCATATGCAGTAGGTAAAAAAAGATTGTTATGATAGTTCTTTTCAGCCTTAGTCTCAAAAATCAATCTTTCATTCATAATGACACAGATGCAGTTATATGAGAAGCTCTGTCAAAGTAAGGCAAGAAATTAATTGGACTGGAATTTGAAAGTTCGTAGATGAACACTTAAAAATATTGCAGGCTGGGCATACAGCAGATCAAAGGAAAACTGAAGTAGGGTAAAACTGCTGAGTTTTAAAAGTCAGTTTCACAGTAAGTAGCTCAAGTTCCCTATAAGCAATTCAAATGTTCTGAAATTCGGGAGCACAGCTGCAACCATCCTCTGTAATATAAAGAAATGTATTTTCTCTCCCTGTGAAAGGGTTATCATTAAGTCCTCTAAACAATCCTATACAAGTAAAATGGATGGTGACCAGGCCACGGATCAGCAAAGTTACAGGGAAAGAGGCATTTTCCTCAGCTAAAACAAAGAGAATTTCAGAGATTTGTGTTTTAAAAGTGAAAGAATTTTTTCTACAGTCAATTGCAAGTGAGTACTATATACGTGAAGTCAAACTTTTTTCTTCTTTTTTTTTTTTTTACTAGCTTTTTTGGCATATTTATACCAATGCACCGGTGAAGAAGTTTCAACATGCTTCAGTTCCTGATGTAAATTATATTTATATGCTGTTCTAGTAGCATAAAAAAATTAGTGGAAGAAGATGTTGGTTGAGACAAAATTATAGAATATACCAGGCCTGGGTGTTTGATTAGGTTCAGTCTACAAGTCCTAATTTCAATATTCACGCCCATTCTTCAAGTGTAGACAGGTCTTTCTCCTAAACTTGGTGGCTGCCAGCTGCAGATACTCAACATGAAATAGTGCAGTTCTTGTTACAAAATGTGAAGGTACTACTTTGAGGCAACATCATTTGAACTGCCTGTGTTAGACTCCTCTGAATTTTGACACAAGTAAAAATTCATCTGATGAACAAAAAAGTCTCTGCTGCTTCTCTTGCCTAATGAACTGAATTGTATTTGTTTGGTTTTGTATTGTGTTGTATTTAAAGACCCAAAAATGTTTCAAATTTTGTGTTGTAGAATGATTGCATCTTGTCAACAGCTTCCCTTGTCTCAATGTAAGATCCATATAAACACCAATTCCCAAGAATAAGTTGCTATGAGGACAATTTAATATATATAACTGGCTGTCTTGCAGAAGTACTGTTTGCTTAAATTAAGGTGCTATACAAGAGAGCTGCTTAAATCTTAATGCAGTAAAACCAAGTGTAAAAACAAATTGTATGTTTGTATCTTGAAACTTACTAAGTTTACGTGAGAAAAATGAGGACAATTCTAAGCCCATCCTCCTTTGTGCTGTGGCAGCACAAATGCATGCTAATAATTAAATGGCAATGGAAATTTCCAAAATGAAAGTGGAAAAGGCCTGCAACTTGTCCTTTTTAGGTTTGTCTACAATGTTTACTGTAATTCTTTCTCACTTTTAGGAAAGCAAGGCATTCAGGCTAGAAATTTCCATTCCTTGCATTTGTAACAGTTTTTTTTCAGAGGGCTTGAGTAAGATCAGTTGGGCAGAAATTGCAAAAATGAAAATGTGGAGCTTTCTTACTAATGTTAACAAATAAAGACAGAAAACAAAAAAGCTCTGTGAGGATAATCTCCAATCATATCTGCCCTAAAGTACAACACAATGAAGGCACTGTGGGTTGTGTGACAGAGAAAGCAGTAGCAACCTCAGAGTTTTTGCAGGAAGCTAATACCTGTGGCCATGAAAGGCTCTTGCAGCTGTCACTGTCATTCTTACAATTTTGGTAGAAGGCTGTACCAATCTTGACTGTTTTTCTTGTGGGCACACAGTGTGCTAGTTACATAGTATGATAGTTTATATAATCACACTGTGTTTGTTCACTGAAGTGTAGTTTTGCTAAGTGAGACCATTAAATGCTATGGGCTAAGTTGAATTCACTTAATCTGTTCCACAAGCACAAGCTAAGCCAAAGAGACCTTGGCTTTTTTTACATTCAAAATGTGGCATTCCAACATTTAATAGATACTTTGAAAACAAGCTACAGACAATTCAGGCTGGGTACATAAATGAATAGAAGCATCTCTCTATAGTTTCTGACTGTATTCTCCTCTTCATGTATCAAGTGAGCTGTGAAACATCCTAGTGCTGTGTTTGCAAGCAGCATAAAAGATCATGAGAAAACAAACCATTTTATCTTTAGAATGGTATTTCTGTAGTTTAGTGTAAATGTGATAAATAAGGCATAATAATGCATTACCTGGACACTGTGGGGAAAAACATTGCCAAAATACTGAATTGCTGTCTGTCTGCAGAGCACTACCCAACTGCATGCTGAATGAGACAGAGGCACCATTGGAAAATGTCATGTAGGTATGTGGTTGGACAGTGATGGCCCTTATGATTGCATTTCTTAACTTTAGAAATCTTAATATGTTTTCTGTCTGTGGTAGGTTTGTTTTGTAAGTATTGTGTATTCAAGGAGTATTAAAATTTTTGGAGTGTGGTAAACAATAATCAAGAGAATTCATATTTCCTTAATTAGCAGTCATAAAATAATAACAGAAAGGGTGGATAAAGCCTCACAAATGCTACAGCAAAACTTAATAACTTTGCAGTTTTATATAAATATTTGCACTTTTTTGATATTTTCCTAGCTTCTGTCAGCATTTCTTCAGACTCTGCTTCTCTATCCTGTGCTGTTATCTGCATTTCAGCACAGCTGAAATATGGATAAGAACAACTCTTTCCAAATCCCTTTTATATTTAGATATTGTAATAAAAATACAATGAGCCAATAAAAATAAAATACAATAAAAATTCAAGTGATTTGCAATATCAGAACTCTGGTTTTCACTATATAAAATGAGTGAAAAAAAGTCACAAATACCAAAATAAAATAATGAAAATTAAAAAACTGTTAAAAATTATACTGTACTAGCACTTATTAGCATTTTAGCATTTAGATGTTCTTCATTCTAAAAGTGCCTTTCTTTTTCCTTCAAATTTTGTGCTAAAATATTGCATAAATTCCTGGCCAGATAATTGTGGTTCTGCAATAAAATAGACGAAACTGTAAGTCAAATGTAGTATGAAGTGCTAGGTTAAAAGTTACTGACTTTTTAGACATGAAAAAAATGTATGTAAAATAAACTTTTATCTCTAGTGAAAAGATTCTGAAATTTTCTTTTCTCTTCAAACTCAGAAATGGCTATGAGTATTGCTCTCAGGATTGAATTGTTAGCTGAATTCTTTATGTAAATCAAATTATGTAAAATAATTTTGTAAAATTGTTTAGATCCTAAAAAATTCAGTAATTTCTCCCTAACTTATACTTGGTTTCAATCCATTTCCCACTTTAAATTTTAATCCTATACCATTCAGATGCAATAGCAATAACTTTTCTGAGCCTCACATAGATCAAAACTAAAAATCTTTGACAGCCAACCTGACAGCATCATAAATGTAAGTCAACTTATTGTAGGCAAAATTTCTTTTATTTCTATGGTGTCCTAGTTGCTATAAATTAAGTAGACTCATTCGATGCACAGATAAAGGACGAAGTGTAGAGTTGCATAAATATTCAATTAGTTGAAGTTGTTTAAAGCTAATAAATAATTGCCTTGCTTTGGACAAACATATGCCATATCTGCAAAAGATCATCATCTAATATGTATTTAAACTATTCTGCAGGTCTAATGTAATTGAATGCATGAGCATCGGTTCAAAATGAAGAATTTAGGAGGAAGACAGTTTAATAATACCTGTATAGGCTGCCAGTTTCTTTTATTTTATTCAGGAAGGACAGTATCTACACCAGCATTATGTTGAAGTGCATTTTTCAGGAGAGTAAGAGCACAACAGCATTTCAATGTTTTGCAGAACTGATGTCTCATTTGTCATCATGTGCCACCAAATACCAAAGAACTGCTTAAAGTGGCGGAGAAAGGGTTCAGTGGGGATCAGATGGAAGACCACATCCAGGAAAGGCACTGGATGGCACAGAGATGACTATTTAGGGCAGTGCAGAGAGGGGTAGGAGACCTCAGAGGCTTCATAAAACAGCAGTGCATAGTAGCAATGTAAACTAATCCTTTTTATGTAATTTGCCATTGCAGACATTTAAAATTGCAATTCTGCTGTAGTACCATTTTTAATCTTGAAAGGGTTAGGATTATATGAAATGAATTTACTGCCTTGACAAACCACAGGGATTTGTGAGTTTCCACTTGTATTTCTCTTTCTGCTCAGACTTTGCTTTCTCGATCTTTTACAGGAATTACCTGAACCTTTTGGAGTTACATCTGCTAATGAAGCAGAGATGACTTGGAGAAAAGCTACAGTCTCCTAAGGTCTAACTCTGACACAAAACAGTTGCTAAAGTTTATCATAGCAAAATGGTATTGTCTTCATAATTCATTCCTAAATCTTGGGGGAAAGGCCAGCATGTCTCCAGGTTCTTCTCTTCAGAGCCTTTTTGCTATGGCTCTCTTAGTTTCCTGCTCTGGCAGGACTGACATTAAGGATAATGAATGTACTGACTCACACTTCTGTTAACGATTAAGTCATATTAAAGATTCTCCTTTTGTGTGGGCAGAGGAAGCTGGGCCTTATTAAGAGTTCAGAAGGGAAGATTAACATGATAATTAATGCACTAGAAAATTACAGCCAAGATCTCTGGATCTGCTTTCAGGCTGTGTTCTAGCTGCAATATCTCATGACACTTCTAGATTTTGTCAGAATTTGTTCCATTAGAACATTGTTCATACTCACAAATTCAAGTAGGATTTCCCATTGTTAAATACCAACACTAATAGTTTCTATTCCTTCTGAGAAACACAACTTGTATCTCTTCATCACTGTGTATCATTGCCATGGCTTTAGTTAACTGAGTGCAAAATTGAAGTGAAACCCAGACAGAATCATCCCCCATATTCTTGTAGTACTGTAGACAGAATAGTGAAAAAAACTATATTCAATTTATAGTTACTAGCTTGGTTCAGGAAAGACTCATCAAATTTTGTGGTGCTCATTCTCTCGGTAAGTAAATAGAAAAGGTAATTTTATAACTCTGTCGCTAGACAAAAGCTCTTTTTTATTGCTTATTTTCAAAATTTTAAAATCTTGTATGAACAAAGATGCTGCTTTTTGAACTGTGAAACTTCCTTAGAAATGATAAATACTGGGTGTGTGGAGGATTGGGTTTGTATTTTTTTCTTAGCAAAAGGTTGTTTCCACAGGCAGCAAGGAAACAAAAACTCATGTGAGTATTAAAAACTACTGTATTTAGAGCCTGGTGCACCTACCCTACTATGTCAGGTAACTATCAGTGTCCCAACAAGACTTCCACCAAAATGTGCTATCCCTCCTATCTGTAAAGATTTATGTTGTATTTCATAAATGTTTGCATCTCCCACTAAAATATTTGGACGTGAGTAATAGAATAAAATAGAAGTGATGGTAATTGATTCAACATATTCTGAAAGCCTATGAGCTTATATACGAGTATTTATTGCACATTATATCACTTTGAGGGTGTCAAATTAAGGCTGTAAGCTAAAGGAACTAGCAAGGGGATTAGAAGCTGGATAGAGATTTCATTGTATTCAGACATTGGTTCGTTCAACTTTTGTTAAGTGCCATTGACTGCTCGCTCTCCCCAAGCTTTCTATTTCCATTTTTCTGTAATTGTTAAATACTATTTTAATGCATAGGGCTTACTTTTTTGCCCTGATAATAAATGACTGGAGTCCACAGAACATGATAAGTACAGTTGCCTTTCACTTGATTTTGTTTGTTTGCTTTTATAATCCATTTCTTGCCTTTCTATGATATCTTTAGATCGTAAGTTCTTCCAGGTGAAAGCATTATATTTTTTCATACATTTACTTGGTTCATTTTCCCTAGGCACACTTTAGAATCACAGAATTGAGGCTGGAGAAGACCTCCAGGGTCAAGTCTAACCTTTGACTGAGCATCACCGTTTCATATTGCAGACTTCCACAATTTTAATGAATTTTAAAATTTAAATATATTTTAATTGCTAATAACAAGACAAGAAGCTTTTATAATTTTCACCTGTACACTTAACTTGTTTGCAAAATACTCAGTTGAACATTTTTAAGACTTTTTCCCCATACATTTTTTCACCTTAGAGAAAAACTGCTCAAATGGATGCTTATGCTTTGAAACCATTGACAGTCTGCTATGCCTGTTTCTAAAATTCAATCTCAAGTTTAATGATTCTCATTGGAAAAGAAATAATTGCTTAGACCCATTAATTTTAAATGTACTTTGGCAAGAGTTGCTTATGACAGTTATTCCTATTCTCATATTGTTCATCTCTGAGTGACTGCAAATCCCAGCAAGAACTCCGGGACACATGTAACTAATGAGTACACTTGGTTAACGAATAAACATTAAAGAAAGAATGAAATGTCCTCTGGTGAGTATCACTCTTCCATTGAAGGAGAGGATAGCTGACAGGCCTGGATGGTGTTCCCTTTAACACTATTTAATTCCTTGCATTTGGAAGGAATTTTGCTTTTCTTGTTTGGGGCAGGAGGGGAAGAACGTTTTGTGCTCTGGTGAAGTTATTTGCCGGGTCCTTTCTTCACCTACTGTCCATTACAGTCAGTATTTTCTCTCCACCCTTCCCATTCAACTTTTCAGAGTGTCACAAGCAACTAAGGTCCTTGGTGTAGAAAATACAAATAAGCTAAAAGTGTAGATTGCTGTGGATATATTTCAGATGGGACACACTGAGTTTCACACTGACCCATTCTCTGTGTCTAAGCTGGACCAGGAGCCTCAGAAAATGCATGCCCATCCCCCTGCCTAGCAAGAGCAGCTTGACTTCTCATTCTATTTCTCCTGGGCCAGACAGGAACGGCCAAGGTGGCAGCAAGTCATGGCATTGGCCCATGACATTGGTGTTAAAAACAAATATATTGTTCCAGCTGTGGGTGTGCATAAGACCAAGAAATTACTTGCATTGCTGGAGATGTTCAACTACAGGTAACCCCAGTGATGAGATGGGAGAGCACACTGCCATCTGCCAGTTGTGGAGCACAGAAAGGTGGGACTGTTCTCTCTTTTAACATTGCAGAACGGCCTGTTTCTGGCAGAATCCTCCATTAGAGTGAAAGGAATGTGTTAAAACATAGGTGAATTTCCACAGGAAGAAGAGATTTGCCCAACATGTAAGTTTTCTTGGTCCCTGCCAGTAGCAGTCCCACCATGTTACAGGCAACAGCATGGAAATGCAAGTAATTCAGAAAAGCAAGAATTCTTCAATCTGCCAATTCTGTGCTCATTATATGCAGATGTTACACCGATTTTAGGTTGATTAATGAAGTTAACTTTTTGTAATTCCAACAT
Source organism: Cettia cetti (assembly GCA_013401135.1). Classification (NCBI taxonomy): domain Eukaryota; kingdom Metazoa; phylum Chordata; class Aves; order Passeriformes; family Sylviidae; genus Cettia; species Cettia cetti. The sequence continues at coordinate 25,920 of VZUI01039547.1, forward strand.
ATCACTGTTAGCTAAGATCTGTTCTTGAGTTGCACCCAAGAGTGGCGAAAGCTGAGCTTGTTACCACACATGTAAGAGGAATTCCAAAGTTACCAAAGTGGATAGTGACTCAGCATGGTCATCACATGCTTCAAAACAACATACTGGAAAAGCTTCCTGAAGTGAAAGTCTCAGAGCCCCAATTTGTTTCCAGATCTCTTAGGAGATTTGTTTTGCTAGATTGGTTTGGCTAGATTTCTTTGGCTAGAAGTTTTGTAACCTGACACAGTTGGCTGTCATCAGATGCAGCGATAGTGGCGTGTTAACTTTAGAAAGAAAAAAAAATGTAGATTATGCATATCCATCCACCCAGCAGAAAAAAAAAACCCCAGATATTGTATGCCAGACAGTAAAGAGTGTACAGTTTCTGTGGGATAATTTTTTTAAATGAAAACCTGTGACAGATCTTGTCTTTAATTTATTTCTTTACCTTTACTCCCACTTTTGTAAGAGTAATACTGGAATTTAAAAAAAAAAAAAAATGCGCCACATTTCCCAGTTAACACTCTCCACTAGCAGACTAGATTTTTTCACAGAACAGTGCCTTATACTGTATTTTCCAGTTCATAAAGTGTAAGGAATGGAGTGAGCTACTCCCTGTTGGTGGTAGGCTCAATCCTTTTACTCTTCCATCTGTATAGATGCACAAGCCACATATCAAGACAAATATGCTAGGTTTTGACAGCTTCTTGGTGACATGTATCTTGGCCCTGCATAGCATTCAAAATTAGGTAGGGAAACAATTTTTTTGAAACCTTGTTGAATTTAATGATCTGCTTTGTTCATATGCTGGGGCATGGTGTAGGGATTTTGGCCACAGAATCTGGTGTTTCAGATGATTTATCTTCAGAAGGTACAGGATAGATCTAGGAATTGCCTTGGTTAATTTTTCTATATTTATTGAGAGTGTTTAATGTTCCCTACCCACACAGAGTTGTAAGCTTTTTAGTACATTTTATCCAGAGTCTGCCGCAGTGCCTTACTCATGACTCAAGGCATCAGCTAACACTTAGGGATTATGTAACACATGATGCTTTCTCTTTACCACAGACTATGTCCCTCAGGGACAATCTCCTCATAGAGGGTCATCTGATTCACAGATGATTTTGTCTGTAAGCTCATTTCTGTACAGAATATTACAGATTTCAAGATCTGGGAACTGATATCACTAGGCTGAAGAGAACTAGTGAGGAACAAGGAAGTAGTTTAATAAAACAAATAAAACAGATGAACATGGGTTGTTTCATGGTTTTAGTTTTTCCCCAGATAACGTTTATGTGGGATATTGATTTGTGAAATTTGGTTCAGATTAACTGCAGATTTCAGATTTGTGAGTAAACTTCTTCAAAACTTGATAGACTGTTAGGTCTGATTTTTTTTTCAGGAAGACCCACATTTTCTGCAGCCACTGTCACAAATACTCTGCTTATTTAAACAAGCAAATTCATCTGTCTTTGCATCCATTTATTCCTTATTTTGGCTAGTTTGTCTTCTGCACAATGACCCTTAGTGTGTTTTTCAACTCTGCTGTAATAATTGGCAAATATAATCTTGGCAGCATCTTACAAGAAATACTGTAATAAAAATTAAAAATTTAATTAATAATATATTAGTTTGTTTTTATAAATGATTGCAGAACACAGAAGTGTTAAACAAAAAGCCTTGCTTTGTGTTTCTGAGCATTAGAGATCTATATTAAAGCCTACAATTTCAGCAAGGTACAGAAATAAAGGCAGACTAAGAGGACAGAAGAGCAGTTCCATATTATGGACTCTGATATTACAGATAAATATAAAGTCTAAATGTCAGCTAAATACATTGATTTTTCCCATTTTGATTTTGAATGAAACATCTTCTCTTCCTTTTACATAATCTGCTTTTGAAATTCATGTCATTCCACTGTTCAAAAAGGAGAAAACCCCTGGGGCCTTTAAGGGAAATGCATTGCAAAGCTTTTGGAAAGAGCTTGCTGCATTGGAAGCTCATATTGTAGTTTTACTGGTTCATTAAATATGTATGCCTCATCTCCTATATAGTTTTCACTCTAAAGTTGCAGAGCAGCTTGTAGAGCATGTGGCTTTGTTCTATTTCCTAAAAGATTCTTTCAGCCTTTAATGCAGTGGAAACCAATAATGACACTGACATTTTCCCTGCAAGCCTCACATTTAAGCATGACTTTCTTCTGATGTCTGTGGTGCAAACTCTCCACGTGACTGGTGTTACTGAAATGTTGTCTGTTCTGTCACCCTCTGAGTATAGGAATATGTACTAAGGAGGCAGAGATTTACTGAGGAAACCCAGTACATGGTCTTTTTTTAGGTTACCAATGTCATGCAGTCCCAGTTGAATTAAATCCTATTCAACCTCAGTTACAGGACAATGCAAATACAAGCATTCATTCACAACATCCCAGAGCAGCATAGTTACAAATCATTACCAAAAAAGAGATGTAAAGGCAGAAGTGAAAGAAAAACCTTGCTAGTGTACCTTAGGCAAGGTTATACAAGAAAAACCTTTCATCCTTATCAGTGCAAATACTATGTCTGGTTTTCTTTTGTGGCTTGGGTCTTTCCCTCCTGTCTGATATTGCACCTGCTCAGTAACCTCCACCTAAAATTTTGCCCATCACTAAGTTGTTTTTAGCTTCCTATGGGGAAGTACCTTCACAGTGTATCTTCAGCTAGGTTTAGATCTCTGCTTGTCCCCTTCTTATCCTTTGTTTTAATACTAGCTCTTCTTCCCTTCAGTCCTTCAAGGACATCCACAGGAACCTATTCTTTTGCTCCAAAACTCATGTTAATCCATGGTTATATAGAAAAGAATCAGCCCATTCTTCTTATTGAAAACCAGGATTGTGTCCCCTCAATCAATATGTATATATTGCTTGCTGTAACCCTTTGGCCAAGACCTATATATAACTAGCTAGTAGGGAAAACTTTCCTTTGGTGAATAAAAGTTTTTTGTTCCCATCTTTACTGACTGCTTCCCATGTTTCAGTGTGGGATGTAGCTTTCACTGCACTTTTGTTCTATACCAACCTGTACATTGAAACCATAACTGAGATAATAACACTTAGGTTCTCATCTGCCTCTCATTATTGGCTGAGTACTGCCTGAGATGACAATGAATTTTGGTGACTTATCTCCAGCCTCCTACTCCAAAGCATTCAATTTTGACATATTCATGGTCTTAGGACAATAAAGCTGTGAGAGTAATTTTTTTTTCTTTTTTTTTTTTTTTTAATAATTGAAAAGGCATTTTTCCACCTTGTCAGTAGCATCTAAAAATTGAAGTTTTTGGTTAAATTAGAACTAGTCACTGTGTGATCATTGAGTATATATGCTTATTGACCTTGATTCAAAACCACTGATATCCAGCTTAAAACCCATGACTGAATCCCACTGGAGTTGCTGTAAGCATCTGCTTGAGTGTCTTGAGTGTAAAGATGGGCAGAAATCTTGTAGATGCACATTCCAGACCTTTTGCCTTTTTTCCATCCTCTAAGAATTAAAATCCCTATGGCTGCTTCAGTCCTGAAAGGGTTAGAGAGTTCCAGAAGATTCTGTCTTGCAGATAATATTTGCTTGTTTGGGAATGTAAGTCCTCTACCTGAAGCATACTTCTTAGAAGAATTAAACTCCTGACAGTGGCTGAATGAAAATTTTGATTTTATCCTGTCACTTTGTTAATTGAACTCTGTGCCAGGTTTGTTAATTGAACTCTGTGCCAGGGCTATGACAATGCTTAAAGAGCCCTCTTCACTTTTTTAGGACCCTGAAAGGTCTCCATCTAATAAATATGCTACATCAAAAGTGAGTAGTTTCACTTCAGCTTCTTGACTCCTTGGGATACTTTTCCCAAACACTTGATGGGACACTTCAACCAATAATTTCTTTGTCTTCGTGGTAGAGAAATATGGAAAAATTAATGTGTTTGGGGTTTTTAGCATGATTGGATGCATTTAGAAAGCACTGGCAATATTTAAACAATTCTACTGCTATCTTTTAATTTTATTCTGCACAGAGATCAAATTTAGCAATTTCATTAATCTGGAGGGGGGAAAACAGTTTCATAATAGATAAAACTGATCTTCTGCATTAATATAGCTAATGGGCTCATCAGGTGCTAATAGTTATGCATTAACTTTGTATCAGATGTCACAATATTATATTTCCCTTTCCCAAATAATTTGCATTTATTTCACTATTACAGCCTTTTTTCTCTTTGATTAATAGTAGGAAAAATGAAGGAAAATAGCTGGAGTTTTTTCTCAATGAGACTAATTTTTCAAGAGCAAAAAGCCGCTTACATATTTTGTCAAATTACAAAAAAAAAAAAAAAAGGCCAGAATAAACAGATAATCTTTCCAAACGAAACTTTGATTCTATGGTCCTATGATAAATCAAAGCCTGATTGCCCCAGAGAACTGCAACATCCATTATTTTTACCTCTTTTCGCAGTAGTTCAATCTGAAGCCTTTTATGACAACTGAAAAGTTAATTATCAGTGTAAGCAGAATCTAGACACTGAATTGGGTCACAACAGCTGGGAACTTAACTCCCAGCCTTAAAGTGGATTGGCTGTGACAGTTTCTTTGGAAAAAAGACAGGTGGCAGCACATCTATATTAGATATTTTCTTAATCATGCCTACAGACAACGACACTTCAACAGACTTTATAGCACAGCACCTCCCTTGAGCAGTACATCCACATGTGTTAAAGGCTCCTGGTAAAACAGATCATTGTATAAAAGGCAAATTTGCCCCCTCTGACACTTCATAGAGTAAAAAACTTTGCAATTAATGTCACTGTTTTTCAAAAGTAGTCCTTGTGAAAAAGTATTTCACGCCACATTAAGAATTTGCTAGATCTAACCCTAAAGCGAGATTTTTCTTCCCAATACAGCTATTTAATAATAGTGCACTGTGTCACTATTCTCAATATTGCTGGATAAAGCAGAATTATTTATTTATTTTGTGATGTAATATTCAAGGCATGGATACAGAGACAGAGAAATTGACAACACAAAAATAATTTTCTTCTAAATACATTCCTTTGCAAGGGAAATTACAGAGAACGTGAAATTGATAGGTAACAACCTATTACTGAGGAAACAGACATTTATATGCAGTGATGATTGACAGACTTGTGGAGTATCCATAAATACCAGTTTATGCTTGAGATATTTTATTTTAACCTAAACATTACATTTAAACTGTGGCCTTATGGCAGAAGTTATAATTAAAATACTCTCTTCTCTACTTAATAAAATGAATTCCGGGGAGTGGTGGTGTTATCTTCTATCACCCTGAATTAAATCTCTGACAGCAAGCTAGATTCCACATATCACAGGAATTTCAATTCCTCTCCCTGAAGAGCTTAGAGTCTGATTAAGCTGACATTAAAGTCGATGTAGATCTGCCCATTAAGTTAAGGGAAAGGGACTGATTGCATCAGCCCAGATTTGGAGTCAAGGATAGCAGACACATTCTGCTTTGAATAGGCAGCTTCAGTGATTGTAAGTGCAAGATGACATTCAGCAAGCTGTTCTTTGCAAGTGGAACACCCATTGAAAGCACTTTTTCCTCCCCATTTAAAAGATGCTTTCCCTTGAAAAAATTGGACGATATTAAGTGCCACTCTCAGCACTCAGCACAAGCAGAGCAAAACACAAGATTTTGTGAGGCAGGAGAGACTGTGCTCAGTCTGTTGGTCTTCAGGAACAGCAAGAGTCCTGATGCTGAGAGGGATCCTTTAATTTTGCAGTTTAGTTTCAACAAAGCAATCCTAATTTTAGAAATGTAATCCTTTTTATGCATATTGACAGTTTTTGAAGACATGCATATGATTTGAAAACAGTGATTTAAGTAGTTTCTTTCCCATTTGATGGGAAAACCAGGACCTGATTAATAGTCATGAACTAAACATGTTTGGTCATTGAAAAGACACATATTTTTCCCCATCTGTCTGCAAATTAGATCGTATTGGGGCCCTTAGTTTGTGCCAAACCAGCAGGAGGTAGGAATTTTCATTAAAAAAATAGGTAGTACAAATTATTCAAAGATTGTCAACTATACAGCATGAGAATCTGATGTGGCCAAATGGGGAAAAAACCCCAAACCAAACCCACAGACACAAGGAGTGTTTTAGCAGCAATTGTGTTTATTAATGTTATGGTGAACCTGAGTTTAGCCTTTTCATGCTAAACTCTGCCTCCAACGTGGAAGCAAAAGATGGTGACTGTTATAAGGACCTTGAATAATGGACAAGGCAGCAGATGGACACAGGCAGATGGGAAGCAGTATAACAAGGCAAATACTATCGGTCAGCTTGCCTGGCACTCGTCTCTGTCCACTGAAAGCTAAACTGCAGTCATGCTGCAGGTGGCTGTTTTCATTTGGGGAGGGGGTGGGAACATTTTGCTTGTTGTGTTGGTTTTTTTTAACATATGCATCATTACAATTTGAAGGTATTAAAGCAAGTGGAGGGAGGATAAAGACAGAGCTCTGCAGATGCTTACAGGGAAAATTGAGGGCGCAGATAATCTGACAGTGTCATTTCTGCCTTCCCCTGTAAAGATTTGTGCCAATTTTAGTGGGTTATATATACTCAAGAACAAAATAACTGTCTTCAGACCTTTTCACTTCATACCGTCAGTCTATCTTCATTTTGGTGAAGTTCAACTCTCAGAGAATTTTATGGCGTCAGATTTTGGTAATGGGGGCAAACTGTATGTTACCTGTAAAACCAAATGTTGTTATGTAAAGAGGTATTCAAGAGGTATTCAATCCTTGTAGTATTAAATATGTACCTGATTTAACAACTATTGATGGGCTATTACTGTCATGAAAAATCGCATTTTCCCTTAGTAGTCATTCTACAGTAGAAATGTCTAATATTCTTTCTCTGTCACATCCTTTTTGAATACATTGTTTTCTCATGCTGTGAGATGCTGACACTTGATGGAAAAATTATGCACCAGCTACATTATTAATAAAAAAACCACAACCGTTTTCTGCTATTTTGGACATGCACACACACCAGCACATGCTCCAGCACAGGCTAATTTACAGAAATACTTTCACAAAATTTATCTTGGAACAAAATAAATGTGAATTTCCAAGTTTAGAGAATAAAGTATTTTTTCTTATCATCTTAAAATTGCTGCTTAAAAGTTATGTTATGAGTTTATTGTTAAATTTATTGATTTGAATATTGTTTAAAATGTAACTAGAAAAATACTCTTTGTTTTATTAGCTTCTAAGGACTTTTTGAATTTTTTCAGGTTTTCAATAGGCTTGATGGAAAATTGTGGAAGAGAAACCCTAGGGCCTACAATTAGTCTAGTAACAATCACCAAGTTTAATGAAAGAGATGCAAGGTTTTATGACACGTGAAGGAAAGCTTACACAAGGTTGAAAACAACGTGTACAAGTCTCAGAGGAAGCATGCCTAAAACAGAGTATTTTTAATGAAAGACTTCCTTGGGCCAACGCTGAACCACAGATAAGCCCAGTCTACAAAAAGCTCCTCATGGTGGCATTTTTACTGGGTCAGTTTCAGCCACTGTTCAGCTCTGATTTTTTTTTTTCCAATAATTTACGCCTATCACTATATAATTACAATTTATAATCATAAATGTTTGCCTTCATAGGTTTCTTAATTTATAAAGACTTTTCCAAACAGTTACATATCAGTCAATGTTCTGGGCCAAAACTTTCTGATTTGACTGTTTTTATGAAATTATTAAAATATACTAAAATTTATAAACATTCTCACTTTAATTCCAAACTCATTTACTCATTGAATTTGGGTGCTTTCCAGTGAGGGTGCTGACAGTAAGTTTAAAAAGCATTCACAAAAACATCTGTTGGGCTTTCTTTTGCTTTGTTTCTTCTTGGAAATTCAACTTCATGCAGACAATTAATTAGCTTTGTTTTCTGTTTTCCATTTTAAGTATAATTTTCCCTTGAAATGTCATGTTTCCAATTTACATCATTTCTCTTCGTGATGCATCAGATTCCAAACCTTCCACAGCTGTATAATGGAGTATAATTCACACTTCCTTTAGTTTAGAAAAAGGGCATTCTTCTAAAGCATTGAACACTGGCTGTTTCATCACACTAACCCAAAATCGTACAAAGTCAGTTATTTAGACAATATTTAAGAAGATTTTTTTTCCCTTTAACCTTGTTGTTACCTCTCTGCTTAGTAGCATCATTAACATGCACAAACAAACATTCCTGTTTCAGCTGGAGCAGAAATAGCATAACTGTACACAGTATTTTGATTACAAGTTTTACTAATACTAATTAATAAAAAAAATTAGTTCTACTCAGAAAAAATGACAGAAAGAAGATAATGAATCTGAAAAATAGCTCTTTCTGCTACCATCACGAGTCCCTACACTGGACTTGAACAAGAAATTGAACACAAAAAATTTCTTCCCAACATTTAATCTTATGGAAAACTTTTCCAGATATTTGGGGCATTTGGTGTTGCCTCCACAAAACTGCCCCAGCTGCAGGTAACATCATTTCTGGTCTGGCACAGTGGTGGCATTCCTTAACCCAGTGAGTGCCATCATGCCCACTGCTTAGTGGGATATTTTGGACTACCATGAAGATGTGTGACTTTGGTGGCATGCATGCCATCAGCAGGGCACAGATGACAGATTTTGAGAACTACAGAGGCATTGAGAAGCAGCCCAGGAGAGAGCACTGACTGTCCTCACACTGCTGCAGACAGAACATGTCCCAGGCCATAGAAGCTGGAGCTCCTTCTGGTTCTTCACCCCATGCTTTTATTTAATGTTCACCATCTCTAAACATTTCTGCTAGCTCATATCAAAGGGGAAGGAATGTGGACAACTGTAGGGTGTGTCCCTGTTGAAACGCATCAAAGGATCAAATTTTCCTTTCCTTTACCTCCCCTTACTGCCACCTTCTTTCATACTGCCTAGCTTTTTTAAAATTTTCCCATTTATTAATTTTTTTTCTCTTTTAATGAAACTGGAGTTTTATACTAGTAACTAGACCTTATCAAAAATAGAAAAACCAGAAATCTTGTAGATTATTGCTATCTCTGAGCTGCCTATTCTTTTACACTCAACAGAAAGCTTTAAGATTTTAAACAACTAAACACAAAGAAGCGGCATCATTTTCATCATGACAGAGATCAGAGAACCTTTTAAAACCTATAGAGTAGTGTATTTTGGGAAATGGATATATTTATCCATTTCATAAGTGCATATAGGTTTTTTATGAGACATTTATATCAAATATATTATGAAATACCTAAAATTACCAACAAGACAGACCATAGATCCACCTGGAATTATAGAGAAGTGGTTACCATCACCCATTGGAAGACTCAGCTTTGGATACTTAAAATTTTATCAAATTTCAATGATTTGGGAAAACTGTTTATTTGGGCTATGCCCCTCCCCAAAACCTCAAAAACACTGCTTAATATATTTCATATACTAGGATTATACAGGAAGTTGCTTTCTTCATGTAAAAACAAACAAGCAAACTTAGATTTTGCAATGTAAGTCTAAAAATCCGCACGGCTTGTTAATATTTAGAGTTTAGATCTACCATGCAGGTTAAAATTAATATTAGGTAGCACTGCCCTATCATACCTTACATTTGTTTTGGTCAAGAGATAGTCAATTGGCATAGTCAATTCCAGAGTTACCTGGGGTGAAGTTTTCAGTATTGACTGTGGAGGCATGAGATAATTACTCTGCTCAAGCACATTTGAAACTTCCAGGATAGTCATGCACTGCCTGAACATTTTGGGGCTGTGGATTTTCAGAGTTGAGAATACTTGCATTGTGAAGAAAGGAATCGAAAACAATACTATTCAATGTACCATTGTTCAGGAACCCAAGATCAGAACTTTATTGACAGTGATTACTGAATATTGTATCTGTTTTGATAGATTTAGATTTCTCCATAATTTTCATTTTTACAGTTGTTGTTTTTTTTTTTTTTTTTTTTTTTTTTTTATTTACAGCCAGTTGAAAAAACAATCTTTTATTATGGTTAACTTACAAGGTGCATATATCTGAAGCACTTTTCTGATTAAAGTTTGATTCTTCTTTCTATACACCATGTCGGAATCTGGAGTGAACTCTAGTATTAAGCAATGCAGTGCAGCACACACAGTGAAGGAATGAACTGCTACTGAAAGCCTCTCTCTTTCTAATTGACAGTTTGCTTACCCCATAGCATAAGTCAATCCATACCTGCCAGTCAGAAGAGATCACCAAGAATAGGCATTCTCCAGCACAAATTGGAATACTACTGTGCTAATCCTTAAAAATGCTACTGACATCTATGTTTTCTTGACCTCTTCCATTGTAGTGACACAACACCCTGCAAGGATACTGTATCCTCCTTTCTAAAAACAAACTTTGCAGGTGCAAATAACACCCTTTTGTTGTTCATCTTCAGTTGGTTAACTTGCCCACTTTGCAAATGTAGAATTAGGGGGAGAGAATATTATACATTGACAACTTGAGCTAAAGTCAGTAGCAGAACAAAGTTATGTGCAGTCCATTAACAAGCACTGTAAGCATAGTTGATAAAATTCTTTTTTATGTATACTGCACTAGCTATTTAATCTGCTAAACTGAAAGGAAAGATAAGAGACTGGTTAGCACAGTGCCATGTATGAAAGAGAAAAGTATTTCCTGGGGAGAAACAGAAAGCAGTGCAAGCAACTACATGTCCTATAATTGTACACTTTGCATAGATTTGTACTGAAAACAGCTTGTTTTCAGATCCCTATAGATTAAGCAATAGCAAACCCCAAAAAATTGCATGATTTCCTATCCTACGAAGCTAACCCCCAGCTGCAAAATGTGATTTTCTTTTTTGTAGTAGGGGACTGTTTTTTGCAGTGTGAAGGGGAAGGCCCCAGTTCAGTTATCAAAAATGTTTTCTGCTCTTTCTCTGCTGATACCGCTGCAGCTGTGCTGAGGCATTCTGGAGCAAGTTTTATGTGTGAGGCTGGTTGACTTCCTCTCGTTGGAAAGGCATTGAATAGCAATAAAGCAGAGCTTTGTAGATGTCTGCCCACACAGTGACTACAGCTTCTCTCTTTTGCGGCAGGAGAAACTATAATGATGGCTGTCACGTGTGAGTTTTAAGGAGTATATTTTACTTAACGTAAAACTGATCTGAGCACACATTAGATTCTCTTGTAGAGACATATGTAGATATGTCTGTGATTTACTGTCATATTGCGCTGAATTCAAGAGCTAGGTGGTCACAAGTTGCAGGTAACACAAATCTTTGCCTTTTACAGATTTTCACTCCAAGGATTATGCTATAGTAAACAAAATCATATTGTCATTAAGTTTTATCATGTATTTTAATACCCCTTTTATTTCCCTTACAAAAATTAACTTGGAAGATGAAATATCAGAATCTTATGATTTTATAAAGAATAACAAAAAAGTTATCTCATTGTGGGTGCCAGGTGATCATTCTTATTAATAAATGCACTACATCTGTCTTTATCTTCTAAGCCTGGTTTCTTTTCCAATTACCTCTTTTGGAAACTTTCACTTGGGGACTTGTAAATGTTCATTTTTAAAGCTGAACAAGGGCATCATTCCTTTTTTCTTCTTTCATGACAAAAAAAGTAAAAGGACTTTGAGCTGGACAGCCCTGCATGTTACATTATTTTTCCAGGTTCAATGTGGCAGGAAGTTAGATATTTCACATGTCTGGAATAAATATGATTTCTCCAAATGGCTGGAGCACTGGCATTAGAAACAAACCAGTACTTCAACACACTGCAGATAATGGATTGAGAAAACAGATATAGACACAAACGGGCAGAACTTCCTCTGGCACTGAGCTTAGTAAGGACTGTTATTTTAAAAGCATCTATACTGAAATAGAGGAAGTGTTGTGCTGGTCATCCCAAAGAGAAGTCCTAGTTCTGAATCACAAGCAATGTAAGAGCCAACGTGTAATAAGTAAAAAAGGGAAGGTGTGAAGAACAGAGGTTCATAGTAGGTACTCTTGTACATACTAAGTTCTGTCTCTCTTGAAATTAACTTTCCATCTGCCCACAGGAACCTTTAAAGCACTCTATCATGGCTTAAAAAAACAGGGACAGAAATGGATCAAATTTATGTATATCTCTGTGGGTGCATGCATCTGTAAGTAAGTGCTGAGAATACAGACACTTTAGTTTGGATAAGTGAAGAGGTATTTATACACAGGCTTGTTTTCTTCATTCATTTATAAATTAACTGTACACAGCAGGCATGTTTTCTCTACTGATTAAGTGAAAAGCAGAAACATGGTAATGTTCTTAACAGCACTTGAACACATCAAATATTTTTGATGAACTTTTTCCATTAGCTGGAATGTTCATGTTAAAAGAAAAAGAAGAGTAAAATCTCCTTTTATCATAGGACTTCCTTGACCTATATTGCAGCAGTACATAAGATGTGTTTGAAATAACTTGCGAGATGATCAGTTTCACAGGGAGCTGGGTTGTCAGAGGCAATGATTAGATGGAGACAAAAAAAATAGAAAACGGAGAAAAAAGTTTGAAAGCCTACTACAGTCATCTTCATGGTCCTGTGCTACTACAACCACTTCCTGCAAACAAGAAATTGGTGGTCTCATAAAAATAATGCTCACCTCTTGAAAAATGCTTTAGAATCTGAAGACAAATATTTAGGTCAACAATTTGGAACAAAAATTCTTTTTTGATCACAGATAGGCTATTTTTGCTCTAAAATGCAATCACTCAGATCTTTAAATGCCAGTATTTCTGTAAACAATTGCTTTTCTTTCTCATTCATATTTGCAAGGACTGTCAATATCTATCATATTGTCATTCATTCACTGCTGATTCATCCAGTTGGTAATCATAATTTACCAGCAGAAAGATTTTCTTTACAATACATATTTATAATGAGGTCAAATGCCTTAATACCCATGGCTAGTATGAAACTGTTAGTTCTGACAAGATTTCTGAAGAGGGTCTGTCCCCTTGTGGCTGCAGAACACCACCCCGAGAAAACAAAACTGCAATTTTCATTGAGAAAACAAAACTGCAATTTTTTTTTTAAGACTCAAAGGCTTCAGAAATGGCAGCTTTTTAACAGCCCCTTTCACAGGTATTTGCTGAAGAAAGACACCTGTTGAGCCATTTTTCTAAGTATTCGGCAGAGATCTAAATTTTAGCCACCCTGACCATACAGAAAATTCCTAACTAGGAATTCTAGTTTAACTTTGAAATATATCGACTGCTAACACATAGCTGCCAGTCTGTGACAGTTCTCAGCATCTGCAGGTAATGGTGTTCTGCTTGCCTACATAAACAGTCTGAAATTGCTCAAAACATACTTGCTGAGACAACAGAGTCTTCTTGGGGAAAAAAGTATCAAGAACTTGTGTGATTGTTCTCATAAAAACAGGTTAAGCATTGTGTTGTTATTTTTAAGGACTCACACATAATAAAAGGTTTTGTGAAAATACAACAACCTCCTAAGTCTTTATAATTAAGACTTGATTCTAAGACTTAAATGAAACTATTATCATCTGGAATTCACTGATGGTCCATTCATGAAAAATTTCAAATGAGTTCCTAATTAGGTCTCGATTATATTTCCTCTGCATGTAGGGCTTGATATCGTTAATCTTGCACCAGCAATCTCCACTGTCTCAGTGATGGTTCCTCATTACAACATTTGCCACTTGCCATTTTCAATTCTTGAAAGCAAATAGCTGTTCTTTCATCTTAATTCAATAGCGTTCCATGAATTTTAATTAAATCCTTCTCTGAGTTTATATGACGTTGGTCTGGTTACCCATTACGAGACTATCGCACACAAACTATAGTTTTCCTAATAAGTTTAATCCACTGGCCAACAAGGTCAATTGCTTCTTATTAAGAATAATAAATGGCAAGTCTAGTGTAAAAGTACATATGAAATATTGTGCAAAGTCTGCTCTCCTTCCATTGCCGTTCTCTGATTTGCATAAAGGAACTTTTCATACCTGACTCAACCAATTTTTTCATGGACAGTTAATTAAAAAAATCAAAATAATTTTTCTGTGTCATTTGTTTTCATACTGTCTTTCATCAGAGCTCTTTACAGTGGCCCAAAGACCAGGGGTGAAATAGTGTGTGGAGTATTTAAAAAGAAGATGATATTTTTCTTTTCTCCCTGCAAAAGGAAGCAAACAAAAGATGAAACAATATTGTCTTTGTAGATGTGGGCACGTTGCTGCTGAACATAAACATTTACTTTCATCATTAAGTGTTTCCAGGAGCTGGCATTCATTAGTAGCAGAGTTACAAGGGACAAATCAGAATGTCTACATTTCTAGCTACCAATGGTGTTCACTGATTCTAGTGTTTTTTACAGAAGTTTAATTTGTCTATGTAATTGAGCATACTGACATCTGCTTACATACAAAAATCCTGCAACAATAGGGGAAAGTACAAACTTAAGAGCAGGGAGATGTTCTACACACTACGAAAGAGATATTGCAGCTATGCCAGGTAACACAGCTGTAATTTCTTCAAACTTTTCTCCCATATACTGCATGACAATGCACACTCTGCAATTGTGAGTCTCCTCATACCTTCATAGATATTTAGGCCTCAACAGAGTAAGTGTGCATAACTGTATGTAGAAACACACACATATATATGTATATTTTTGTATGCATATCTGTATGCAAAGATGTTCACATGTGTAAATACATGACCAACTGCCAGAAGGGTAATTATTCTAGCTCAAACATACATATAATATAAAAGAATGCAAGATTTGTGTTCTAATCTCATTACCATAATTTATTCATCTGCCTTCCGAGGGTGTGATCAGATGATATTTTTGGATCTAAATTTCCCCTGAGAATTTTATGCAAGAAAAGATAGAGATGACCACCCAAAATCTGAAATTGAGTGTTGACCCTTAGAAGTTGTTAAATATTGATTTATTTTTTCATGCTTTTTACCAAAGTTACCATTTAAAAGGCTAAAGTATCAAACTCTTTTAGTATCTTCCTCAAATTTCCAAGAAAAGAAGTGATACCTTTTTGCCAGAGAAGAAGTGTGAGGAAAGAGATGATTCAAAGCAGTGCTTTATGTATCCTTAATATAAAATTCCCAGATTTTGAATTGCTCATAATGGTGATACTCCACCTCTTCACTTGCTCTGCAAAACTTCCTTCCTTTTGTGGCCTTTTCTAACTCACACTCCAGCATTTTATCTGCACAGTAGTCTTCACGCATTCAATAAAGACTACTGCTGTAAACGTCTCACTTTGCACTGTAAGGAATTAGGAAGTTAGGATGTACATTTCATACAATGGAAATATTTACGCAAATAACTGTTTGTTCATGAGAACACAGAGTGTCTAATCTGGCCCAAAATACTTTTCTAAGATCTCCTCCATCTTTGGAGATGAAAGCAAGACAAAAGAAGCTTAGTAAGTCTCTATTTGTAGCTGTTTAAAGATGGTGCAGGTGCAACAGGTACAGTAATCACCAATGAACTTTTCAAATTAAAAAAAATACAAATTTACTTTGTATTTTTGCATTTTTGAACTGAATGGAAACCCTGCCTAAAGTATTCAACCAAGTGAACTGCCCCCAAATGCTGAAATGAACGCAAAAGGCAGTTTCTCATGCCTCTGAATTCCCGATCCCCAGGGGTCATGCTCTGGAGCTTCATTCCACGAAGGTGGCTGAAGTTTGCCTGTGCCTAGCGCTAAGGTGACACCGGGTCCTGGGCTCCAGGATGCCATCGGACAGTGTGGGATTCCCGTTGGAACAGCGAGATGTGCCCTGGGGCTCGGACCAGGCAGAGCACGGGGATACCCGATCTCCGTTGCGGGTGTGTGATTTTTGAGTCTAAACCTGTAGGTCCCTTTGCTCATCCCTCCCGCCAGCCCCCGGGAATCAGATGTATCAGGATCCCAGTAAGCCCAGTTACGGGAGGAAGTTCCCGGGCCGCGGCAGCCGGGCCCGGGAGGGCAGCCAGCCCCGGGCGAGCGGGGCGGGCAGACGGGTCGCCACCGCTCGCCTCGCTGAGGCCGTGGCCAAACGCAGCTGCCGGTGGCCCAGAGCCACTCGGGTCGCTTTCCCAGCTGGAGCCCCGCGGGGGTAACGGGCCCCCGTCCCTCCTTCGCCCCCGGGGTCTCTGCCCTTCCCTGCCCGCCTCCGCCGGCGGGAGCTCTCGCCCGCTGCTCCTTCCTGGTTGCCGGCGGCTGCCGAGGGGCGGGCGGACGGGCGGCGGGGCGCGGCTGCCGTGCGCACCTCCCGCGCAGGTACCGGGGCACAGCCGCCAAGCTTCCAAGGGAAGAAGGCACACGGCGCCGGCACCGAGTGGGGGCCGCTCCCGGCTCGCCCGCCGGAGGAGGCGCGGCTGTGGCGGCGGGAGGGACCCACGCGCGCTCCTGAGCGCGGAGCGGAGCTTCCCCCTTCCTGCTCCATCCCTGCCTCTCCCTTCACCTGGCCGCCGCTCCCGTGTGGCGGCGGGTGCTTGTGCGCGCTGCCCCTCGCACCTTGGCTGCCCCCGCCCGCTGCATGCAGCCCCCGGAGCGCCGCAGCCCAGGAGGATACGCCGGGTGCGTTGGGACTTACTAATTTATTTATTATTATTATTATTAGAGGGGTTTTGGGTTTTTTTTTTTCCTCTCTGCGGGCGGCTTCGCGGAGGGGAGGGGAGAGGGGCAGCCGGGGGCACCGGCGGCTCCGGGGCTGTGCCCGCCCCGCAGGCTGCGCTCCACTCCGCCGTGTTTGTTGTTGTGCTCCGGGAAAGAGGCGGCAGAGCGAGCGGCTCCCCCGGGGCGGCGGAGGGCGGGCAGCCTTTCGGCTTGTTTCTCTTTCTCTTGGCCGTGTGAGCCCGCGTCCCGTCCTGCTCGGCGGGGCAGCCGCGGGGGGCTCGGCGGAGGACGCTGCGGACACCCGGGGCAGGTGGCAGCGCGGGCAGCGGTAGGTGGCCCCGGGCTCCCTCCGGGCAGGGATCCCGCCCGCGGGACAGGTGCCTGCGGAGCGGCGAGCGGTGCCGGCGAGGGCGGGCAGGGCAGGCGCTGCTGCCCGGCCCCGGAGCGAGGCTCCCCCTCCGTCGGGGCGGCCGTGCCTTACATAACCGGGCGGGAGGCCCGGAGTCCGTACCGTGCCTTCCGGTTTCACATCTCGGCCGTGCCCGGAGCCTTACACCGAAGCGGACAACTTCTCCTTTTTTTTTCTTTTTTTTTTCTGTTTTGTTTTGTCGATTTTTTTCCCCCCACTTCACGGGGCCAAGGCGCAGGACAGGCAGGTGCTGTCCTCGCCGTGATCCCGCCGCTGCCCCTACGCGGCTGGGCGCTCTCCGGCTCTTGCGGGGATTTCCTCAGCTTTCCGCGGGGAAGGTGTGCTCGGGGCTGCGGCGCCTCCCAGGTGCCGCTGGGACGCTCCTGTCAAGCGCCCCGGGACCCGCCACCCTCTCCGCCCTCAGCGCCCGGCTGGAAGTTGCCGTGCTTGGTGATGCGTGCCACCGGCTGTGCGAGGGCTGAGCGCCTGCTGGGGAGGGTTTGGCGGTGTTTGAGGTAACTGTCTCCGTGTGTGATGAGCTGTGGCGATAGCGAAGGCTGCGCTTTCAGTGCCTTCGTACGCTTGTGGGGACTTTTTGAAAATCGCTGCATGATTTGCCTTGGGAAGAATGTAAACATGTATTTTTGAAATTTTAAGTAGGTCCATCCTGGTAGTATTTCCTGTGTGCACCGCCTTTGCCCTTCAGTATATCAGATGCTGTGTTTGAAGTAAAGTTGATAGAAATAATATGAAGACACTGGGAAAATAACAAATTCTTGTGGAGAAACTGAAGTCTTCCTCCTCTTCAGTGGAACCAGAATTGAGTCTCAGGTGATCAGGAATGATAGCATGTATATTGCACTGTTTTATTTCTGTTATATCCACTAATCATTTTTAAAGAGCTGAGACTAATATAATTTTGTTGGTTTGGAGTACTGCCAGTTCACAGATACAAACAAGTTCACCTATAGATTGTGGGTGATTGTGTATAAAGGCTTGAAATACCTGGCTGGAAGGATGATGAAGTGCTCCCTGTCAGTCAAGGTAAATAAGAACAGAGTAAGAGAACAGTCTTGGTTTATGTTAATGATTTGATTACTCTTGGCAGTTGAATATGAAACAGTCCCCTAAAATCTTTAAATGGTCTTAGAGAAGTTAATAATAACTGATAAGGGTCAATCAAAGCTCTGGAGCATCATGGATTGTGGGTTGTATCAGCTCTGTCTGTCATGGGTTGCATTCTGAATCATTCTGAAGAGCACCAATGAGAATATTACAAATGCCATACCAGGCTATACCCAAGTTTCTACTGGTAAGAGCCTAGGAAAGGAAAGCACCAGGAAAGGAAAAGCTTGCATTGATGCTTCCCTAGAATATTCTCTCCAGGCAACTGTGGCTCAAGCGTTTCCATGGATAGAAGTGTTGCCTTTGTCCTTGACCAACATAAAGTTTGTTGTTCTTTCTTTTGTCCAATACAGTAGTTTTTTTAGTCTCTGAGGAAATAGGTAACCAGATGAAGCATTATTAATCACTCATAAGATGGTCAGAGGGCAAGTTCTTGTTTGCAAAGGCCCATGCACAGGAGTCATATTGAGGGATATTAATTTTCCAAGTGGTGTTCATGCATTAGGCTCTGAGATAATATATTTAAAATAAAGCTTGATATTTATAATAAAAAGAAAAAGGTGAAGAGTGATATCTTAATGAAATGGATTCTAATTAAGTTTCACTGAGTTGGGACAAAGCCATGAATACAACGTATAGTCAACCTCACTGGATTTGTAAGTAGAGAATTAAGAACAGAAACTCAGTTTATGCCATTCTATACAGCTGAAGAACATTCACAGACTTCCAAAGCCCCTGTTCTATCACAATAGTTAATATAAATAAGGTAGCAAATGTTACAGTCACTATTGTGGTGATAAATTTTAGCTCACCGCAGACTCTTAATGATAGAAATTGGAGCATGTTACTTAAAAATAGTTTAATGTTTGTAATTGCTTAATTTTGTCCATTTATGAAAAATTTCATGACATAATTGTGCTTACATTGGGATTTATTTCTCATGATGCCAGCTCCCATGTGACACCTAGAGCCTTACATCCTCATTAAAGACAAGCATGTCAGAATTCTGGAAATCATCACCTCAGAGTATCCTGCACATGCAGAGCAGGATTATATCTGTTTTCAAGTCTTGAGAACAACCAAGATGACATTGCTCACCCCATGAATCAATAGCATAACTGGGGCATGCATTCAGTTTTTTTCAGTTCTGAAAGTTTGAGAAGAAGAGTGTTAGTGGTGTGTTAGATTATCAATGAAGGTACATGCAGTGGTAATGGTGGGATGAGGCAAGAGAGCAAACCAAGTGAGTGTCCCTACTGTTGTGTATCCAAAAATTTGTTTGTTCTTTTTGTGGTGGTTTATTCAGTACTTGATATAAATTACCCATATGGTTGAAATGGCCACTTTGGTTATTTATTCCATCAAATAGAACATATAATTTAGGTTCTAATTGCT
This sequence comes from Cettia cetti, assembly GCA_013401135.1. NCBI lineage: Eukaryota > Metazoa > Chordata > Aves > Passeriformes > Sylviidae > Cettia > Cettia cetti. The sequence continues at coordinate 45,546 of VZUI01039547.1, forward strand.
CTGCTGCATGATTTTTGTGATGGAAGAAAACCATTATAAACTGTTGAGAGAAGGTCAAATAACCTGAAATATGCATTGTCACAACGGACATGAACAGAAGAGATGCAGGCTCCTTTAGAAAGTGGTCAGTGGCTTCTCCCTTTATTGTGGGATAAGCTCCTCTTCATGCAGAATGTCAGAGGCCAATCTGATTGGCCTCACAATGGTAAACTTTTCAATCAATTGGTCATCCCAGAGGGACATGAGAAGAAGGTCCCTCCTATAAGAAAGAATGTAAACATCCTTTTATTTACAAAACATTGTTCTTCTGTTTAGCAGAAAAGCGCCTGGGAAAGAACCCTTCCAAGATCAAAACATTCCAGGCATGAAACTCAGGACTACAATGCATCTCATACTTAACTTCTTGAAGCATAAGTACCAGAATTTGTTCAGTGTTCAAATGTTACTATTTTCTTTTAGTTTCTTACCTGTCAGAAAGGAGAGCTGTGAAAATAAATTGGTGCTTATATATTAGAATCTGGGCCATTTGGCTCAAACTTTTACTTACCATAAATAAATAAATTTAATTTATGTGAGAACACAACAATTTTTGACAGTCAGCATTGGTATTGGACTAATGTGGATGAAATCTAATTTTTTTTGATTAAAACACTAAAAGCATAACTAGAGTTTAATGAGGAGAGGGCTGGGAGGTTTGCAGTCTAAGACTCTGATCTTGCATACAGGTTTAAAGTTTAAACTCTGCCATGGATTAAAGGACAGCAGACTCTTCTGGATCATTGCTAAAGTGCTCTGTTCTGTGGTATTTAATTACTCAAATAATTTTTCTTTCAGGCAAGACGTCAGGTTGAAACTGTTATCTGTATTTTCTAAGGTGAGGCTCTTAAATAAAGGACAGCGGTTATGAAGAGCAGCAAGTCAGGAACTGCTGTTTTAAATACAGATAGCTGATAATCTTTTATAAACCAGGAATTTTTCTGGATTCTTTAACCACTCTGTTGAAGATACAAAGGTGTCCAGAGTTGTTACAGGCTTCCAAGAAAAAATCAGTGGGATGCTGTAATTTCTGAAGAAGCCTGAATTTATATGTATAAAAAAGAAAAGTTAGCAGCCAATGGAAGAAGAATCAGAAGAAGGATATATGCCTTAGAGCTTGACTGCTCCAATCACTCGTACAGCTGGAATTTCAGACAGATAACTCTAGACTCCAGTACTTTATTTGCGTATTTCTTGTGTTAATATCCATTTTCCAAGGTGTCCAGCCTTCTGCACCAAGTGCTTGATTTGGACCTAATTAAATAATCAATATAAAATGGACAAGTTGGTCTCTGAGAGACCAGTCCAGTTGCCCAAGGCAGTGGCTGGCTGCAGTGGAGGTGCCATTAGATGATTGTTTTACTGTAGCCTTCAGTCGCAGTTCTGGCTCTGGCTGTGTTGATCATTCTGCAGGCAGGTTCTCAGCCCGAGGAGACAACCTGTGAGTGCTGTGTTTGAGCTAAAGGAGCGCCATATGCTGGTGCTAAGCCCTGAGTTAAGATGTTGCAATTGAAACGTAGTTCTCTAAGGGTTTTGCCAATGTGAGAATTTAGAAAAAGTATTCTTAGTTATGTTAAGCTGTGGTTGGAAAGAGTTGCACAAAACTTGGATGATGGCTTTCCCCTAGGGAGACAGTGATAGTGCCTAATCCTGTGTACTCAGTGGCATTAAATAAAGGCTATGTCACAATCAGTTTTATATTTTCTTCACTTAATAATTTCATTCAGATGACTATGGATTTTCTATGTTCATTTGTCTGGTTGTTTTCTTGTATTAGTAGCTCATGAACAAATGTCTTCGTCAGTCTAATCATCACATATCAAACATAGACCTGTTTGAATACTTGTGTCACATGAACTTCTGGATATAGTATTAAATAATTTTTGATGTTATGTTTATCACTAACAATCTTATTAACTTCTTTAAAGATGAAAATGTACTCATGTTTTCTTGCTTTGCCAGCTGTTTTCAGAGTTTGGCCTTTGGGCTTTTTAAAAACACTTCTTCTAGATGTTTGGGAAATGTGTCAGTCACTCTTGTCCATTTTCTATACCTAATTTTCTTTCTTGAGACATTTTCAGAGACTCACCCTTCTGTAAAAGGTTGGTCATCCTGGGTTTAACTTCTTCTTGTAGAGATTAACACACAGCTTACTACTGTTTTCTTTAAGGGATTCAGAATCTATTATGAACATTTTTTAGTAGCTAAAGAATTTCTAAATAGCAGATACTTAAACAGTTCCTGACAACAAAATTCAGATTTTAGTGGTTTGGGGCTTTCATATTCTGAAAGAAGCTTTATGCTACTCAGAATGCTCTGTTTAAAATAAGTAGAGAACTCCAGTTAATATAGAGTGATATCATTCCTATGAGGCTTCTTGTATCAGTTGCAGTAACTGTGAAATCCCAGTTCTGTTGCTTGGAATAGCTGTAAATCTTGGACACAACCCAGGAAAGCCCACACAAAAGGCACGTGAGAGAAAAACAAGAAATAACATGGAAATTTTCAGACAGTTTGTGAGGGTTTTTTTTGCTTCTGTTCTGAAGTGATTTTGAAGTAACTCAGTGAGAAAGTTGATTTTTGAAATGTTTACTTAAATATTGCCTTTTAGTTTACTTCCCCCCGCTGGAGCTTTTGGAATGCCTTTCAAAGGGGAGAAACAAGGAAATTAATGAATCTAAAAAGACTGATCAAGTCAGAGACTTTTTTTTTTTTTTTTTTAATATACAATGACTGAAGGTAAAATAGTGGGTTTTATATTAATTTTTCTTAAAATTTGAGCAGTTTTTTATCAACATATCAGCTGTACTAGGTTTGTTTTGGATGTTGGAAGGAAAGATGTTTTTTGAATATGACTTTTTTTGTATTTTGTTCCAACGCTTGCAAAATTTCTTAGTGTGTAATTGAGATTCTTAGTATTTATTTTTTTAAACACTTGGTAAAGTTTAAACATTTGGAAATGTTTCAATTCAGGTCTTTCCAGGTTGGTGAAGTTAACTGCTGAGGGGATCAAACTATTATGAGTGGAAAGTGAGAGGGAAAGGAAAATTTAAATACAAACCAAGTTATATTTCTAAAATTAATTCAGGCATGTAGTATTTAGGCATGTAGTGTATTTTTTATGTGTTTACCTGGTGCATTATCTTTGGCTTCTTCTAAAGAGTTAAATCACTGGATCACAAGTGAAAATCTGTTTGTTCTTAGCTTACTTCTTACTTGGAAGTCACAAAATGCAGGTAAAATGATGCAGTTGGACAATTCATAGCTATCCTTGGAATTCAGATACTTATTAAAAAGGCTTGTCAGTGTGAGAGATCAGTACTACCAGACACACATAAAACCATTCTGGCTGCATTTTTGAACCAGTTTTTCTCATTGGTCTTGTGAATACATGAAAGATCATGAAAAATAATGGTTGTATGTAATGGATTAAATTAGAACAAGGACTCTTACAGTGTAATAACAGCCTGTCATCTCAATGGCATATATTTTTTTCTCTGAAGACTGGGAAAGTCCTGAAACACAGCTGTTGTGTTGTTGTCAGTGCCCTGCCAGTTTTTTGAGCTTTTAGTTTCTTTACAGTTATATATTGGGCTGTGATAGTTTCCAGATTAGAAGGCAGTTGTATTCTGGTTATTCAAAGGTCTTCTGGGGGACAATATACAGCTACTTCATCTGTTCTGGGCATGATCTTGCTGAAGTGTGGTACAATGATCAAAGGCCAGTCATGAGGTTTGTTCATCTTTGACCTTAAGGTGTTCAAACTGCCATAGTGAAATCAGAGTTTCCAATACAGCAATAGCCTTGGAGCCCTAAGGACAGTTGTTCTGCAATTTTTGTTTATTGTTGACTTCCCTAGATTTCCTTGATATATTTCAGGTGGATAAACTGAAATGAGGTAGGGTGGCTTCAGGTTGGTAGCACTGGTTGGTTGGATTAAGTGGTAGAGGTGGTCTTTGCTGCCTTCTGAGATCTCCTTTCTCACCAACCTAACAGTATCACTTTTATCACTTTTACCTTGTCCATGTGGCTGGCCAAATCTCTCATTCCTCAGGTGGGGTTAGTGCCTTGAAGATAAAGCCTGGATTTTTTTTTTTCTTTCTTTTCTTATTTTTTTTTTAAGCAGCAATTTTGCAGATCCCAGTGACAGCTGTTCCTGTCCTCTACCCTTCAAATCTGTACCTACACCTGGGTCTCATCAGCATATCCCCTAGCTTGTTGCCATTTTCTCCTGACTAATGTATGTAATTTTATATATATATATATATTTAGAACTTGTATTGGCTTCCTACAGTACCCACTCCTAGGAAGTAGGAGTGCAGTTTGTGACAAATTCTTCAATCACCTATATTTTCAGTTCATCTCAGAAAAGGCTCATCAGCTTCTGGCAGTGGCAGTTCCATATCATCCACAATACTTCATAGTTAATAGCAAAACATTGCTTTGTGATGTTGTCTAATGTATTGTAATGCTTTTCAGTTATCCTTCTCCAACACTGTTGTTTCCTGGATGTCAGCATTGCTCTTCTAATTCTGAAAACATGAGTCCTTAGTTAAACCCTCTTGTCAGATCTTTTTAGTTCTCTGGAAGAAAAATAGTGTTGGAATATTATCTCACAGGGCTTACAGTGGTTAAAATAAAATACTATACTTGTCCCTTAGAGCGTTAAGAAGGAACAGAAGAAATTATGGCAGATTTGTTCATATGCTGGGTTTTTGATTTTTTGTGGAGGATGGCTGTACAAGTTTGTGTCCAGAAAGGACCTGCTACACTAAAAATTATGACAGCAAACTCTGAAACCAAATGAAGGAAAAAACCTGGCCTATGTTTCCAGTAGTTCTGTGGTATGAGATAAAATCCTGATGAAACAATATAGAACAGTAGCTTTGTGGATTGGTGTGTGCTTTGGAGATTTATCCATAAGGAATGATATAATCGTTGTAATAGGTAACTTTTGGACCCCTGCTGTGTTGCATTTGTAATGTTTTGATAGCTCACACCATTCTAGAGAGCTAAAATTGGTGTAAAACTCATAATCCCATGAATTACTAAAATCCATTGTCAAGTGGATCACATAGTGATCCCATTTTAATTTGTCTATTCAGTGAAATGGTCACTGAATAATAGCCTGCAATTTGGTTCCAGACATTTTCATCTCTACATTGCTTAGCTTAAGAGAAAAAAACCCACAAGCCCTGGAAGGCTGATTGAAGAACAGTGGCAAACTATTTTGAAAGTGATTGCCTGTTATGCTTTATGTTTTAACAAAATTGGTGATATGGGTAGAACCTTTCCACATTTCTTAAGTCACCCTTCTTAATTATCCTTTTATTTTTCTGAAAGTAGAAGGACAGATTTTTTTCCACAGCTGTTTCTTAGCTTAATATACTTACTCAAATAATTGGGACTGTCTTAAAGGAGAACAATTGCAATTATCTTGTGCTTTGGCTCTTGTTGTGTCTTTTACTATGAGATTCTTTTCTCAAATGTGGGAAGTTACTGATGGACTTCTCACTGAAGTGTGGAGCTTCTACAAATAGAAACTCCCTGAATTGTATTTTGTGTTATCTTTTATCTCTACCATTACTTTGCCCTGACTTGTTCTTGGAGGAGAGAGGCATGTAAGTTTCTGCACAGCTTTCATCATCATAGTCTGACTCAGCGCTGTTCACCTGGAAGATAGGCAGTAATTTGGCTTTGGTTTTGTTCTTCAGAAAGATACTTTTGTCAAATGGGAAATAACCCATAATAGGCTCACATGGAAAAATTGTTGCTTTAATGGAAATTGTAGTAGGTGCTTTTCAACTGAGTGCAGGGCTGTTGGTGTTGAAAAGCTAGTGTTAAACTTTGGCCAACATGTAGTGTGGGTTGTTAAATACTCCATTCTTCTCCTCCTCCAGTGGTAAAATACTTTTTATGTGGTTTGGTTATTGGGTTTGGGGTTTTTTTTTGGTTGGTTGTTTTTTTTCACCCTCTTAATTCTAACTCCTAAATGCCACAACCTTCTTTATTAATGAAAACACTGTAGGAAGATATTTGGTTCCAACTAAAGGCTGAAATTATAGCCACAAGTAATAATTTTTTGTGCCCCTGAAAAGAGAAAGAAAGAAGTAATGATAACTACTTTTCAACATAATTGGCCTTTTATTATAAGTGGCTTGCATGTTTCATCCCTGTGAGTAATATCTTGTCCATTAGGCCTTAGTGAGCCACAAACAGCATACAGCAACTACAAAAGTATGCCCCTTGTCTTAATGGAGTTACGTGGTAAAGCTCTGAGTAGCATCATATTCAGAATTCTTAACTGCAGTTTATATTCTGCCATTAGGGACTGTGTTTCTTTCCCCCTTACCTAATGCAGGTTGCAGCTTCCCAGATCACAGTTGGTGTTGTTCTGCCCCCGTGCACCTTGGGGAAAAGCCTGGCCTCATCATTTTTATAATTTAGTTTTAGGTATTGAAAATTTGATACTAGGTGCTCCAAAGCTTTCTCCAGGCTGAACAATCCCCGTGTCTTCAGCCCCTCCTCACAGGACGTGTGTTCCAGCTGACAGCTGGCTTGGTGGCCTTCCACTGAACTTGCTCCTTGTTGACATTTCATAATGTGGATCCAGAAGCAGACCTGGTAGTGCAGATACCAGAGAAGTGGATTGTGCATGAGGCAGAACAATCGCTTCCCTCAGTCCACTGGCTGTGCTTCAATTTCCAAAGCTCTCCTTGCTGCCAGGTGGAGGCTTGATTCATACCTTGCCAGGACCTCCAGCTTGTTTTCGGGAGAGCTGCTCCCCAGTCAGTTGGTCTTCAGGCTATGGTCTCATGACATTTTTGTTTGCCATGTCTAAGTTATTCTGAATGACAACCCTGCCCTCCAGCATGTCTTCTACACCTGTAAATTTAGTGTTTGCAGATTGACTGTGTGCTCTGCCAGGCCACTGTAAAATAAATTAAACAGGATTGGGTCCCTAACCTATTCACTTTGTGACCATGGGCAGATTGTGAACCATTAAGAGCTGCTGGTTGAGACTAGTGATAGAAATGTTTGGGCTTTTTTATCACCTAGTAGTTTACCCATCCATTCTGTAACTTGGATCAGGTTAGAGATCCATGGGAGAGGTTTCTGAGTATTCCTAAAATCAAGGTGGGTGATCTCTCATCCACAAATCCTGTCATTTTATGACAGAAGGCAATCATATTGGCCAGACATGATTTACCCTCTGTAAATGCATCCTGGTGATTCCCAGTGACCAGCTTCTCCTTAATATGCCCAGAAATGACATCCAGGCAGGTAGGCAGGCAGGCATATGTCTGAACATACTGTGGAACTAGATTAACAAACAATGAAAGTGGGCTGGACTGTGATGTTTTCTTTCCTGGTGATCCCTCAGACTTGGTAACTGGTAACCTGTGCATAATCCCTCTCCTGCTCTTCTTTTCTGGATGCCCAGTTGCTGTCCATCTGTAGGTGATGAGTGCATGCTGGTCACAGGATGGAGCACCTGCATCTTTGGGAATGTGGTGATGAATAAGCTGGGACTTCATGTGACCTGGGGTAATGAGTTTGTTAGGAACAGGATGTCACTTCTAGAGTGATTCTTGCTCCCTCTGTGTGTGTGTGAGAGAGGAATTTACAAGATAAGAAGGTGAGAGCAAAAGTGACAGTAAGTTTAATAATTATTTTGATTTGATCTAATGTAAATTATTATATTGGTGATCTGCTTAAAGCCAGTGGCTTTGTCCTGGCTTCTCTTTTGTATTGACTTAGTTACATTATCTTGCCATTAGCTTAACAGTAAAAGTAATGCATATGCAGGTATCAGGCTGTGTGAAAAATCTGTGTTTGCCTTCTGAGATGCATTTTAAGTTTCTTTTTCTGGTAGTCATTTGCTTTTTTTTTTTTTTTTTTTTTTTTTTTTTTTTTTTTTTTTTTTTTTTTTTTTTGTTGCTACTGTTAATCTGCTTTTACAACTTCCCTATGCTATGGCTTTTTTTCTGCTAATCATGATTTTTGATATTCCCTTATTACTCATAATTTTAGGTGGTCTTTAGAAAACACCAGCACCTGTCAAAGGTGGGAAGATCCACAGTAAAACTGAGACTTGCTTGATTTGCACATAGTAAGAAGCAAAGAAATTTAACCTGATTGTATGACGCTGTATAGTGAGTTCACAATGACATATTGGGGAATTCAGTGTTTCTTAGGTCTTATCATTAGCACTACTTGCCTTACTGGTTCAGATGCTTAATTTTCCAACTTCTGTTACTGATGAACAGTTATTACTCTGTTCATCAGGCATCAGAATAATTTTGTCATGTGATGATAGTTGTCCTTAGTTTTGTCCTTTATAGAGCTATACATTTAGATATTAATTTTTATTAACTGCATTATTTTTAGGACCTGAAAAGCCCCTACAGAGTAAGTTACAAATATATTTAATAAAACATTTCTAAAGGGGCAATAGCTGAACTAATTGTAAGAATTACAATTTAGAAATGTTCTAGTAACCATCTAATGAGCAGTGAATTAATCAGAAATACCGTATTCATAAAATGTTTTGAATGGCAGGTATAATTAGTTCATTATTTTAATGCTTCCAATAGGGTTTAATTGCAGTAATACTTTAATACTTTAGGAAAAAGATCCTAATAGTTGGCAAATCATTGTCAGTATTTTAACTCGATCTTACGTGTATTTCAAAATCATACTGTCATTTTCTAAACTGAGACTGAAATATGCATGTAGGGGAAAAACTCCAATGCTAAATGACAAATGGCAAATGGTACCTCTATAGTAATTTTTAGATATCTAAGTTCTTACTGTTATCTTTAATGCCTTTCTCTCTGGTTTTATGCTTTACTCGTGAAGTGTAAAATCACATTTTCCTCTTGTTCAGTTTAGTAAATATTTTATTTCTGCAAATAAAAGATTAACTTGCAAATACAGTATTTGTAGAATATTACATTTGGAAATGGACACATGATTAAATGTATTTCACAATCAGCTAGCTCTGTACTTTAACCTGAGAGGAATAACCAGGGCTTTGGGAAGAAGGCAGTTAAGTAATTTCATAATCATTCATGCATTACAGCAATTATACTGGCACACACAAGCATAAAAACGGGTTTTGCAGTGTCTTCCTGATACAAACAAATGCAACAATCTTCAGTAGGCTTTCCTGTATAAGAAAAGACCACCTATAAGTAAGATCAAATGAAAGCAAGATTTTAAGACATTAAGGTTTGTTGGCACACTGATTTGAAATAGATAATAAACAGATAAAGTTATTCTGTGTATGTCCTTTTGTAGTATTGAGTAATTTTGTGATTTTTAAAAAATTGATTGAGGGAGGCATTGACTTAGAGTACCTTAAATCAATCCCAGCTTATTTTGTTTGTACAAAAACTCCTGTAGTGTCAGTTAAATAAGTTGCCTGTCCTATAGCTTCTTAAGCATTTTAAGTTTTCTCAATTTAAAGATTGCTGCAATTCAGAAACATTTGAAGTTATTCTTATTTGTATTTTGTTTGGAGGCAAGAAATTATAGTTCAGACTGAAGAGAATGTTCAGTAGCATTTTGGTGGAGCATGTATAGTGAGCCTCTGGCCAAGAGAGATCTTCTGCTTGCAAATTCTGTATTTACAATATAAAGTCAGGCAGGTTGTGGGGGTGGAGCATGAAAAACCTCTTTTGTGAAAAAATTATATATTCTGGATTATGTCTTGGGTATGGACAGTTTTCAATGGGCAGATGGTAAGCAAGTGATGGGCATGATGATTGTATTGCCAGAGTGTTATGATGTGAAATGAGCAAAATAGTAATAGATACCAAAATTTAAGGTGACTTTGTTTCTGCCGTGTTGTGACACCTCTTGTTGATCTACTTGTGCATATTCCAGTCCCACTGGACCTGGCATCACTGTGCATCTCATTCTGTTATTGTCTGCTTACATATTTTCCCTGTGTGGGATTTGAGAGAGCATTTGTGGTATGATCTGCAATCCTCCTCCATTTTAGCAGACCACCAATATTTGGTGACATTTTAAGTTCTTCAGGACTGGCTATTTATAGTATGTAGTTGGCAAGATAAGGGAAACTTCTGTGTATGACTAATTGAATATAAGAGTAAAAAAGTGCACTCTGATGTATCCAAACTGATGAAATGTTTACATGCAACTCTGTTAAAAAAAACCCACCCAAAACAGTTCTGGTGATAATTGCTTTACACTTTGCTTAGCTTCAAACATAGAGTCTGGGGTGCCTTTAGCTCAAGTTTTTAAACATCCTTACTAGATGCTGTGAAGCCTGTGATTTTGGGGGTGGAGCTGTATTTTTTTCTGAGTGAATATTGTGTGCTTCAAGATAGCGAATGGGGAAAACACCTTTTTGTTTGTTTGTTTTGTCCCTAGCATTGCTGTGTTTTTCTTTTGGAAATTGACATTAGTTTTGGCAGATGCTCAAATACCAAGCTGGGAATGGATTTACTAATGGATGCTTATCTATAAACAGTAATGCATTAGTGTTACTGGATGAACCAAAAGAAGGTAGTGATGAAAACAGTAGCATTAGACAGTAGAGGCAGGTTTGGTCATTCAGAATTATTTTAAGATCTTAAAATGCCACAGACTAAATATTAGGGACCACAGTGGGGCAATATTGAAGTAAAGAAGGGGTTATTCATTTGGGAGTGAAGGACTCTAGCTGTAACATCTCAAACTTATCATAACTGTTAAATAGCTGAGTTTCAACTTCAAAATTTATTATAAATCAGCTAAAACCTATTGGTATAACTTAATTGCTCTCAATTCGGTAAAAGCTGGTTTAAGTGTGATGCTACATTAAATAAAAGACCCATTGCTTTCACTCATAGCTAACTCATGTGAATGGTAAATGACAGGTTTTGATTCAGGTAACCTGTATTAATGACTGTATTTATGCCATGAGTAGTTGTTGTTTCAAAGTGCTGTAGGTGAATTAAGAGATGGGTGGTAGTAGCTGGATGGAGTTATTGTTTGAGGTAAGAAGTAAAGAATTCAGTCAGACCAGCAGCTAGGTATGTATTTTCTGAAAGGTTTTGACTCTCTTAAGGAGTGGAATGAGAAGCACTTTTATGGACTGAGTCAATGACGAGATGCACAAACAAATTGCTGGAAGAGTTTGTTGTATAGTTTGTTCTATGCATATGTGATATGAAGTTTCAGTCACAGATTGTGGAAATATTACTCATTATTGCATTTCCATGGAAGAGTGTTGGCTGCAGTGTTGAAGGAGGGGATTTCAAGTATTGTTTTGGAATATAATCTTAGGGGAATGTTATAAAAAGAGCAGTCAGTTTGCAAATGGTTTGGCAAATAGGAGTGAAAGAGACTTGAAGAGCCTAGTATGAAGTCTATCTTGTATGTAGCCAGTGAGCAAAGGCTCCTGAAAGTCAGTATCCATCCAAACCAAGTGTGTTTCACTGCTGTTCTAGTTCCTGGAGCTGTGGGGGGTGGAGGTGGACTTTGTGTGTGTCACAACTGTTTCCTGAGGCCACTTTTCACAAGCTTGCTGGTTAGCCAAGACCCTGCCATGCTGTGGTCGGGATGGAGATCAGCTCCAGCTCTTTCCCAAATGGTTTAGACTTGTGTTTCCTGCTGTGAGGAGCAGGCTGCCAAGGCTGTTGAGCAGGACTCATGTTCCCTTTCTTCAGTAAATGTGTCTTGGTGCAGAGAGAGTTACAGCTCTCCCATACTTACACTGATCCCTTATAAAGTGGTTGAGCTCAGAGTGGGAAATAAAGTCTGTTTGTCTGGTATCCTGGCCAGTGAAATCCAGCTGGCTAAAAGTTACCCTATTTCATTTCAATACTTTCCAGAGTATTGCTGGTTTTGTGGTTTTGTTTGGGATTTGGATTATTTTATTCTTTTTTACAGTCAGTGTCAGTGTATGAACAGATTCAGAGAAAAGTAGGCCCTCTCTGCGCTTCCCCTGCTTCCCACCCCAGTGTTCCAGGTACATTGTTCATAAATATGGATTGAAACATTCCCAGGCCAAAGGAGTGGCCTGTGTCATTTGGGGCTGTCCTGCCATGGTAAGAACCACACCATTCGTGCAATCCCTGAAATACAGTGGTCAGAATCTTGCTTTCTATCTTCAACAGAAGAAGGCTAGGCATTCTACTCTCCTCTGGTTCTCAAAGAGCCCTGCTCTCCTGATATTTAGAAATATTCTGACTTTCAGTTTAGACTTATATGTGAGCAGTGTGTATTTTCTCCTCCTCCAACACTCATTTAGCTTTGCTTTCCTTAGGCTTGACATGTCATGAGCTTTTAGTCTTATCTCTGTCTAATAGGTTCCTATTGCTCCCCTCATCTTCGCATCTGTTCTAGTAAAAAATTCATGTTGTTAGATACAGCTGACCAGAACTGTACCTTGTATTCAGCTGATGTTATGCTAGTGGCTTGTGTGATGACTTTAATTGTTCCCTGTCTTAGCTGGGAATATTCCCTCATGATACAATGCAGGTCTGTTTGTCTGTCTTTTTTTAAATCTATTTTCCCCTTGCCAGATCACATTGGTGACTCACAGTTATCCTGTGATCAAGCCAGACTGATCTTTCCCTTCAGTGTTGTCTAAAACGATCCCTGGTTTCCCACATCCTGTGTGAGCGTGCTAATCACAAGCTTATTATCTCATGGTATGGGTGACCTTCTGCTATAGCTGCTTAGGAAAAAAAAAAAGGTGGGGAGTGGGTAGTTGCAGTGTTTTCCGCTCTGTCTTGTGATAATCTTGAGCCTGATAGTTCACATTTTCTGTGTTTGAGACAAAGTTGGCTGAATGAAGATCTGGGATGTCAGAGAAATAACCTCATTGTACATTGATGGGCTTCTGGTATAAGATCATGTGAAGCTGCTTGGCTGTGGCATTGTAGCTGGAGTGTTATTTTGTATGACTGATGGCAAAACTTGAAAGCCATGAAGCGCTTGTAGAATAAGAAAGGAGGTGTGTGTTGTGATTACAAACCCTGGCACTATGTAGTAGCTGAGAATGAGTTTTCAGAATTGCAACTCTGGATTTAATTTTCTAATGTCTGCCAAAGCTTCTGAAGTGGGCTGTAAGTTTTTTTATGTATTGTCCTTAACTTATCTCCGCCTGTGCTCTATATCTGTAATATGGGAGAAAGGTTTACCTTCTGGTCATGTGTTTTGTCTACTTATGTTGCAAGACCTTTAGGGAAGGAACTTCCTTGCTGTCTTTGCGTGCTGCCTGGAAAACCCCTCTTGGCTGGAGGCTGTGGACCCTGTAGCAGATGATGGCATTTGCAACATTTACTTTTTAAAAGAAATATTTAGTTAACAATAAAATAGTTTACAAGTGCAGCTTGTTCAAGAACATGATATTTTTGTGATGGGTGCTGCAAGCTTAGTTTTAATCATAGAGTAGATTTGAGATGTATTTTGGTAATCATGATTGAAAGTGAATACACTACTAGTCTCCTTATTGAAACATGTATTTTCTCACTCCATTATTTTGATATGTTGCCAGATTTTGTTATTTTTTTCTTTTGTACACTGATAAATGGTGAACTGCATTTAAAAACCATGCTGAAAAAATGTGCTTATGGCCTGTCACATGCTTTTGTCTTCCTTTTAACATGGAATAAACAATCTGGTTTTCTTTTTAATGAAAGAAGGGGAGATAATGGTCTTGTGTACATTTAGAGCATTCTCATGTTCAAATGGAAATTTTCCCCTGTGTCTGTCATTGTTCTCTTCAGTAGTTATTCAGTAATGACTGTTTCTATATTGGCTTTGAATGTACCCCTGATAAAGATTGGGAAAACAACATTAGCGCATGACATTTAAGATTTAGATAAAGTGAGACAATGTTCAAATACAAGCCACGAGTTCTTGAAAGCATATTTAAAGAAGCACACAAGTACAATAATTATGTCAGGGTGATGTTTCTCATGCTGATTTCAGCCGCTGTTACTCATTAATTATTTAAAATTCCAAATGCAACAACTCACAGCTTACTGACTGTAACCTGCTGAGCCTCTGACCTAAACAATTAAAGCCAAAACATCTGGATTAATATTCCATTTGAAAAGAAGATAAATTAATTTATTTATTTCACAGCTATGCAGTTATCCTTAGCAAAAAAAAAAAAAAAAAAAAAATTTTGCTTTCTCTCCTCAGAAGGAAAAGCAAATCAGTGGGTCATCACCAGAGAAAATCCCAAACTAGGTTAATAGTATCTGTGTTTCCAGATAATCATTTCTGAGCCCAGCAATATTGCTTCTCTGCAGCTTTCTGAGTTACTTTGTTCCTAAATTTATTTATTTCTTTCTGAGCAGAGGAGTTTATAAATCTTTATTTAATGTTAATGAGGTGTCGCTTGCAACTTGTATAGCAAACCGTTTTCTGGCTGGAGAATGTCTTGTTTGTGTTAATGGACTCTGGATAATAAATTTTAGGAGGCTGCCTCATGAACTTGCATGTCCTCAGCATGCTTACAAACTAAAGTACTGAAGATTTGAGTCTTCATCACATTACTTTAAAAAGTACCTTAGGAGCATGATTTCATGTATGAATACTCAGACAATAAGGCCAGGCAAAAGAAGGCAAAAAGAAGTGAGAAACACAATGCACAAAAAAAGAGAAATATGAGCCTAGAGTTGATACATTTTTTTCTGTGTCAGAGAAGAAACATTGGGGTTTTTGCCTCTTTGGCTGTGTGTTTATGGGAAGGAAGGGAGGGACATGACTGTTGAGAAGTAGATTGGGCCAAAGGGATTCAACTCAGGGTATGGTGAAAGTCAGGCCCTTTCGCAATATCAATATTTATGCCAAATGTTACAGAGGAGAATCTACAGGAAATCCATCTGTTGGTTTGCAGTATAGATAACATTTATGAAGTCAGGAGAGAGAGAAAGATCGAGGAGAGAGAGAGGGCTTTTTTTTTTCATTTTAATTGAGAAGGATATAGTGATTCAGTGTTATCTCACAGCACAGTTAATGCTGTCTGAAGGGGGTGAATCATCTCCTTGTCCCATCTGCCAGTCTGTTGAATATGAGAAGAGCAGGCATACAGTGCCTTTAATTCATGTGTTTTTAGAACTGCAGGTGTGCACTTTATCATCAGTCTCTACAAAGTGCTAATGAAATACTGATCATCAAAGTGCCTGTGTTCTCTGGGAAGCTTAGGTTACCTACCTCACTTTGAAAGGGAGAATATACCGCTCAATATTTGGAGAGGATTGGTTTTTCTGAGCAGAGAACAGGAAAAAAAAAGTGAGTTATTAAATATATCTTGGTTTTATTCTCTTGGCATTTTTAAATTTTTATTTGAAAAGAGGTGCTAGGTCTTGTCTGTTTTCAGAGTACCTTAATATCAGAAACTGAAAGTCTTCAAGTAACAAGCAGTTATAATTTTCTGTATCATTTCTCAGTTGCTTTCTTTTTGACCTCTGAATCTGGTAAGATTATTACTACAACCTGAAATTCTCCAGGATTTGAATATGAATTTATTCTTTTTTTCATTCTCCTGGTTAGTACTGCCCTTGGGTTATATATTCTTGTGCGGTGTTTCCTATTTTTCAAAACTACTTAGCGATACAGGAAAAATGTCTAACTTTTAGTTGTTGACTCACTGAGGCCGAGTGTTGAGGTTCACAGCTGTGGAGGTGTATTTGTAAAGAAAATGTGGTACTTTAGAAGCCATGATGGTAGAAAGCACTGGTCTTAGGAGTCTACAGCACATCTTACAAATACATAGATTGGGGCTATGATATGTCTCTGTTCTTAAACTTTAGACTAACCTTTCTTTGTCTCTTTTCTTTTTTTTTCTTTTTTTTTTTTTTCCCATGAGATGATTTATTTTACTGTAGTGTCAAATTATTTTGTCTCTGAAGCACATAGGTGCTGAAAAAAAACCTGATGAATATGTGTCTGATCCTTTTCAGAAAACTATCTCCAAGGTGTTGTATGCCATGCAGACCTAAACCTATATGAAAAAGAAAATAATAACACCCAGCCTATTTTGTTGTGGTGCTGTGCATAAAAGACCGCATGTTGCAAATTAAGTGAACCTTTTTGTATTGGTGACTGAGATAAAACCAGAGAAATCAGTCTTCGTTTCATAGGAGGGCACCATTTTCCTTTGGATATATACATTCAGAGAGGGGTATGTGTGGCCCTCTCTGTTTCCTAGACTGGGAGTAGCTGAGAGGCACGAGTATCTCAGCAAAGTCATAGAGTACTTACAAGGAAATCCACATTTACTTAAGACCCAGTTGTAGGTATAGTGGTAGAAGTGCAGCAAGCAGAAGGGATGGAGCTCAAATGTGCTGGGTGCATCTGAACCTTGCCCAAGGCCTTTGGGGTCCTACCTGGCTCCCTCCTCAGATACAGTGGAGGTGATTAAGGAAATTTCCTTATGACCCTGCAGGTGGATTGGCACAGAGTTCACAGGGCTTTGCTAATCTTAGTGTTTTGAAGACAAACAGTAAACATGTGGCTAATGCCAAATGATTGTGGTCATCGATGATATCTGTTTGTGTAAAGGAGTGTAGGTACCAGCATGTGCTACATACCTTAGGGGAGTGTTTTTCCATTTGGGAAGCAGAAATGCCCTGTTGAGAAATTTGTTTTAAAATTGCATCTTTTCTTTTTCTTAATGGGTGGGACAGGGCTGATGGTGTTCTAGCAAGGAGAGCAGAACGGTTTGAAGGAAGAAAGGAGAGAAAAGCAAGAGAAGCCTAAGCTACAGAAAATAAATATATGTGGTTTACCAATTTCATTGTAATTTCATGTTGTCTAGATTCTGTTGTCCAGAATCAGGTTGGACTATGCTCAGTGTTCTGAGGGGAGATTACTGGAAATCACATGCTTTTATTAAAAAATAATGTGCAATAATCTTCTTGTTGGCAATAGAGGAAAATGGTTATCAATGCAGTCAGGAAACATCTTAAACCTTGGGTCCTGCTTACCCTATGGCATTTTTAGGAAATAGCTTGCAACAACATTTTTTCACAGAATATATTCTCTCACTGTTGGAGCCTTTCTCATGTGCCATAGTGTTGCAGAGAATGTTAGAGAAAGTTAAATAAGTTACGTGTCCTTTGAAATGATATTTGAAGTGTGTGTAAATTACTGAGCGACTGAGCTAGCACTGGGGAGTGTTACAAATGAGTGCTTTCTCAGGTAAATAGTGTTTCAGATCTTGTCCAGTCCCTCAGGAGGTTTTCTCGGATTAGTGTCCTTGCTAAGGTACATGCAGTTATCTGTGAACATGGAAATTGCTGTAGTATCTTGATAGGTCAGGACTGTGACATGCAAAGCACTATACAAGCATGATTAAATACATCTGTAAGTATTAAACTCCTGTTGATTTCTCTGATTTATAGGCTATGGTCGCCACTGAAATCTTGGTTTTGATAAATCATAATGGAAATATGTCTGGAGTAATGTGTTTTTCTTTCAGAGAAATATAATTGTGGAAGTCAAAAGTGAAATAAAGTTTGATTTAGGAAGTACTGCACTCTTTCGCAATAATGAAAATTTAAATCTATGTTAAATAACAATGAAACTGGTAAGGGATTTCAGGCACTATATTTTTCAAAAAAATTGACAATTGAATTGAGAGGGAGGGACTCCTGGGGAGCAGTTTGTCCATGAGTCGGGTTACTTTTGTTATGTGGTTGCTCACATCTGTCTATGAAGCGTCTGGCTGTGGCTGCTGATGGATTTAGCTGCAAGTCACTTATTTGTGCCTGCTGGAGGTTTTCTTTCTTGGTGAGCTGGAATATTACCATGTGGAGGGTTACAATGATGAGGGAATTCTGAAGAAACAGATGAGGTGTGCCCAGTGTCTCAATCTTGTTTTGAAAGAAGATGAAGTGAAAGGCTTCCTTGCAAAGATGTGTATCACACTGAGAGCCTAAAAATCTACTCAAAGATTTCCATCTACCTGGCAGCCACTGCTGTGCAGTGTGTCAGCATGCTTCCCAGGAAGCTATGTAACCAGGACGTGACAGTATCAAAAACAAACAAAAATTCAAACACAAAAATTAAAGAACAAAACAAAACAAAAAACCAACAAACCACAACTAAAACAAAAAACCCACAAAAACTTGGGTAAGTTTGTAATTAAGAGTTTACTTTAGGGGACTGCCAGAATTAGAGAACTTGCACATTTCTTAAAATAAATTTCACTCTTTTTTTTCCTAATAAAGTCTGTATATTGTAGTAAAATGTCATATTTACTTTGATAAGAATAGATACAAATTTAGCAGGAAGTTTTAAGTAAATTCCTCAAATATTTTTATATTCTGTGGTTACCCTTCCCATGTGTGAGTAAGGCTAGGAGCACTTGTAGCTCTGCACTATTACCCAACATCAGTCTGTGATGAATGCATATTCCTAGACAAGATAGTAATTATGTTCTGATACCTGTAAATATGTAAGTCCTTGCATACCTTTATTATTACGTGGAGTTCTGTTGAGTCATGACTAACGTGTGGGAAGAGGTAAGATCATATTTAACAATCCATTTTCAGTATCGTGTGATACACATTCAGTAGTTTATGCTTTTTAATTTGAAATAACCATTAATGTTCAATATAAGTGCTCCATGTGGATTGGCTTACAGACTGTTTTGACTCCTGAATTACAATATCACTTAAAGTCTGATGACTACATGGGTGAACTTTTTTCAGGCTCCTGTGAATAAGAAAATGTGTTTCGCAGTTAGAACTGCATCACCTGCAGAAAGCAATGCCATTGCATTTCTTGTTATATTCAGAAGGTTTGGTGAAGTGTTTTTCTGCCTTTCAGTGAAAATTCTAAACCATGAACTTCTTTATAGGACAGTGGGTGTGTATAGGAAGATGATTAGAACCACTTGCTTAGCAGCAAATATCAACAGGCAGACTAGAATGGACTAAAAAACTGCTCCAATGGTATATGTTTCTAAACCACTATTTTTAATAAACTGTTCAAATGAAGACAAATTACATGATGCCAATGCAAGTGTATTTTTGTAGCTATACGTTGTATAGATCAGAGTTTTTCCATCTCTTATTTTGAGTGTTGGAAATAGAAGGTTTTCTCCTTGGGTGAGGCACTGGCATTTCTGTTGCTGTTGCTAGTTGGAATATGGGTTTGTGTTGTGAAGAAAGTGGGAAAGCTGCTTGGCCTAGGCTTCCCTCAGGTTATCTGTTAGACTAACTCTGTAAGAAGGTGAGTTGATGGGAGGAGACACTTTATTTCATTTCCCCAGGCAAAATCCCTCGGCTGTTTTTGGAATTACTCAAAGCAGCTGGCATAGGTGGCATTACTGCTGTATCATGGATTGGGAAGTGCCAGATCATGGCAGCAGAGCTGATTCACCTCCGTAGGTGGTTGTGGCATAGTGCTGAGGCAGCTGGATAGCTCTGCTGGTGGCACCTGCAGTGGTGGTTCACAACTTCCTGCCCCAATTCACTCACTTCACCTTAAAGAGTTTTTAGGCGGCAGAAATGTTTTCAACTTTTAGTCCTGTTAAATCAGTTTACTTGTGTGGCCTTTAATTTTCTGAGCCTCTCAGATGGTTTTAATATGGAGCCAGCAACTCTTAATGGGGAGTTTTATGGGGGAGCTGGTGATGTAGCTCTGTCCACTGCAGGCATGCAGAGTGTCCCCTCTCATTTGTGACTCAAGCTCATGTGCAAAATTTGTCATCTCATAGGATTTACAAAACTTGCAGGGTTTCTCTAAGCAAGTGTCTGGCAAATGCCGTTGAGGTCATAAGCTCGTTCTCATGTGCAGGCCTGTTTTGGCAGCTTATTGCTAGGTGTGATTCATGTGAGATACAAAGAAGGTATTGCATTTCCACAGTATTTCTATTTCTTCATTGCTTGGAGCACTGTGACTGTTCTTGTGGCTGCTCATCAATGCTGAATCGTTCATGGATTCCTCCGCAAAGAAGCGTGTTGTTCTGTTCATGGACGTTGTTAGGAAGTGTAAGAAGCTGTTTCTTCACTTCATACAGAGCTGCTTAGTTCTGGCAACCTGTACATTATGAAGGTGACTAAAAAGAAAATATGAATATTTTTCCAGCTGAGATGTTTGGAATAGTTGGCTGCAGGTTCCTACAAAGATTGTAAAATGAGTTGAAGTAAGTGACTCAACTGAAGTCAGTGACTCAGCTCATTGCATAAAGATTGGTGCAGGTAGAAACTGTGCAGTATGATCTCCCTCTGGACAATAAGAACTTAAGTCAGTGTTTAAGTCTCAGTGTTGCAGGGTGTACTTTCATTCTGAAGTGGAAACAACCTGTGTGCTCAGTTTTTAGTCAAGTAAGGCGGATTTCTGCTTGAGCCTGAAATGAAAAATTAAGTCGTTGTTGCTATAAATGTTTTTAATATTTACAGGCTTGGATGTATGTATGGTTTTGCTTCCTACTCAGATATCTACAGAACAGTTGGCATTGTACAATTTCTTTCATAATTCATGTCAGATTCTTGGAAGCCTTTCTTTGCCAAAGGATTACTTAGATTTCTCTAATCTATAATAGGTTTAATAGGCAGCATGAAGAAATTTGTAGCATTAAGAGTACCATTGCTAGTGGCAGGTTTATTTTGTCCCTGTGGCTTAAAAGTAGTTTTATTGCTACATGAGGAATTAATAGAAGTTACCTGTAGCTAACTTCTTTTCAGTTCATGCATCTGCATTCATTTATGGATGCAAAAAATGATAAAATCTAGTTGTGAGTGTTTATGGGTACATGGTGGTTGTTCCTGGAACATTACACCAAAGACAGGAGAGAGGCTAAGGGGAAGCAGGAGGACAGGATCCCAGATCTGGTGTGCAAGTGTTATGTTGGCTTTATCATCTGTGTACTTAGACATATGTGTGTTATAGACTAAATTTGATAGTTAATTTTTTATAAATGAGTGGAAGAATAGCACATTTGCCTTTATATTCTGCTGTAGATATCAGTTTTGTATTCCACTCTGCTTTCCTTATGTTGGGAAGTAGGCAAAGAGGAATGAGCTGCTGCTCATAATTTGTAGAGCAGAGGCCAGTTTGAGGAAGTTCTGGTCTGAAACACGATGTATATGCATTTATTTGTAATTTTCCTTGACAAATTTTAGAATGTCAAAAGTGTGTGAATTGGTTTTGCTAATCTCACAGTTGGAAAGTAGAGGGGGTTTTGGGTTTTTTGTTTTGTTTTGTTTTAATCTTGTATGCAGAAGATAGTGCTAGTTTAAAAAACATCTGTTTCCTGTATAGCAATAAATTCTATCTTGAGTGCGTTTACTGAGTTTGGGGGTTTTTTTAATTTTAATTTTGTGAGACCTTGGAAATGGATTTTTATGAGGAATTATTTTATTGGATACAGTGACAACCTGGAATTCAGAGCAAATTGAATTCAGTGAATTGCCGAATGAACACTCTAGACCCTCAAAATTATCACTGGGGGTTGAGTGGGGTGGTGAAGTGTGTGTGTGTAAATAACTCCAAAAGTTGAAGGAGAGATACAAAGTAAGATTGATTCCTTACGACTGTCCATCACAGATACGTGCTTTGTCAAAAGCAAATTTTCTGTCTTTTGAATCCTTTTGTACACAAATCAGTGTGTGTAGCTGGGTTTATAACAATATATGAGTTTATATAGCCTATTGCTTTACTTGTGATTTTAAGCAATGCATGTAATTTTAAGTTGACTTCAAATGCTGTGATGCACTGCATTCAAATCATGTCAAGGCAGCTGCTGTGGGATCCTATACAGACACCTGCTTCTGTGACAAGAAGTATGTGGCACAACCACAAGCATGCTCTAAAAGCTGAAATTTGAATGTTGTGGCTTAACCTACATAAGCTCTGTTAGAGCTGAGATACGACCGGATGAGCCAGAAAATACAAAGAAAGAGTTGGCATTGCTTTCTCAAGTGCTTGTCATGAAGGAGGGAGCTGTAAACAACTCATATGTTCTAACCCCCACAGCAAATTGTTAGCAGTTAGTGTGGTGCTTTTTTCACTAATTGCTGTTTATATAATGATAAATGTGAATTCAAAAGAAATTACTTGAGCTTTTATGGAAGTTTATAGTTACAAGTTATTTGAGATGTACTACACTGTTCATTATTAAAAACATAATATCGAAAGACAGGGCCTCTACCTAATTTCTAATTTAGTTTTGTTTTATGTGCAAATTTCAAAAAGAATATTTTAATATTTTCCTTTTCTTTTATGGTTTTGGTTTTTTTTAACAGAAGTAGGAAAGCTTTCTGATATTGCTTAAACATGCAATATTTTAGACCAGATAAGCATGTGGATTTTTTCCTTAGGATCTTTCACCGATCTTGCCTTGGTTTGTAAAAATTCTCATTTTATGTGGAAATTTTTTTTGTTATGTGTCAGAGTAAAAATTAGTTTGTATTTCTTTACAAATGTATTGGTTTCAAAAATGTTTTGTTTTTATCTTTTCAGAATTTAAAGTTTGGTGATCGGTCATGGGGAACCATGCAGGAAAACGAGAGCATACCACTGAGAAGTCAACCAAGGTTAGTATAGAAAATTGAAGAGAGAGCACCACTTGAGAAACAGGTATTCTGTGAAATACAGGGGATTTTTAGGACAGTAGTTGTTTACCAGATCTCTGTTACCATTACTGTTTTGTAGTTTACACTTCAAAATGACCACATTTTTGAAAGAGTGTCCTATGAGATGTGGCCTAATGAAGAGTTTGTTGTGCTGGATTTAGTGAGAGATGGGATGTTCAATCCATAGCTGATAATAGTCTTTTCAGTCATGGTGGAAATGAATGAAAGGGACTTAGAATCATGATATTGTAGAATTTTTTAAGAGTCAGTGAGGAGAGCTATGTTCTATGTTAACAGCAATAAAATTGGCTTCATCCATAAGAAAGACACTATGAAGAAATAGGTAAAATAAGAGGACTTTAAAGGACAAGGTTGTGAATCCAAGGAGATACAGCTTTAAAAATCTCCTCCCTAGGAAAAAAAAAATGAGAACTGTCAAATGTTCATTAAAAGTTAGTATTTGATTCCCAAGCATCTGTTGACACTGTTGTATATTCTGCACATAATGTGGTTTTCTGTTTGCCTTGTGATAATATCTTGTTTATTTGTTTTCCGTGTTGTACCGGAAGAGATTTCACACATCTTAAAACAGAACGTCTTTCTATATATATTTATATGTAGGAAAAAACCCCCATTGCTTCTTGCTAGCTATTGCTATCTTTCCTCCACACATCCTCATCCAAAAATAACAGTTTATAATCTAAGCCCACACTGTGTAAAGTATTGCCCTTTGCATTAGACATAAGATGTAAACAGATAGTTCTGGGATTTATCTGGAGCAATTTGGGTATTTTGCTTTCCTGTGGCAAATAAGCAGCTATCCCCAAAAGATACACAAACTAGAACTGATACAGTTTTTAGTTCCTTGCCATCTCCTTTAGGAAAATGCATAGTCATACTGGAAGGAATAGGGAGAAAGCAGCAGGAACAGAGGACAGCTGGCTACATATGGTTTTGTTTTGTGTTGGTGCAGTATTTTGCAAAATGTGTTTGTGGCCCAAAGTTTCGGTTTGAGTACAAGCAATAATACAAATCCCAAGTTGCTGTCTTGTGGTGGCTGGTCTTGCAGACCTGCCCTTTAGAGAACTCCGTTGTGCAGCAAAGTCAAATGCACCAAAAAGATACATTTATCCAAATATTTTGATCCTTTCTGAGTAAGTATGTGAGATCCTGCAGGTGTGATACATTAAGTTTACAGAGCTTGATGGGCTGCAGTGCACCAAATACCCCCTTGCTTTGGTCTTTGAGGATAAAATTTGTTTCAAAGAAACACACTGTATCTTCTCTCCTGCTGTGGGATCACGTGTTTGATGCATCTAGATGGCAGGTGGGTGAGTTGTGGGGCACATCTGGCTTCAAAAAGCTAAAAATTCTTCAGATTGTAACAGCCTATGCAAGAGGTGCAAATTCTGCGGTGGTGAGTGAGAGTCAGGTCACCATGAACCTGCATTTGGTATATAGGACAGAACTACAAGGAAACGGATTGCTGCAATTCTTTAAAATTCCTTCTTTTTCCTAATCAGTTAATGAAGAATACTTGATTCTGCAATCAAAATAAAATTCGTTTACCAAAATTGTTTTGTGAAGCAGGAACTTAACTACTGTACTAGTATCTTCTGTCTTTCACTCATCCTTCTAGAGGGTCAAAAACCAAAACACCAAACCCCTAAACTTTAAAATTGGCAGTGCTTGATCAAACTTTCCCTTTATGCACAGAAATGTGCATGATCTCCCTTTATCTAAAACAGTAATCATGCCACAAGAAATTACAAGGCCATAGATGGATTCCCTATAGTTAGTCATTCTTGATTGAGTTCTTTCAGGCAACATTAAATTTCTTAGAGGTTGCATTAACCAAACCAGTTTGTTTTGGGTTTTTTTCTCCTTTTTTCAAAGTTGAAGTAGGGTGTTTTTTTGTTGTTATTCATTATTGCTGTAGATTAGAACTGTTTTCCCACTAATTTGCTAGACCTGCTGAAGGCTTTCAGTGGAAATGCTGAACTGCCTCTCCTCACTTAGTACTGCAACAAAGAGGGGAACACCTCACCAAGGGTCTTTCTAAATTTCATTACTTTCACTCTCCAGGCTGTAAGTCCTTTCCCAAAGCTGTAGGTCCAAAGGAAAAACTTGGTTTTAGGCTTCCTTGAACTTTTGAGGTCAGATTTACAGCCACTCTACTGCTCCTGTACTGGTAGACCATTTCTCCACAGAGAATCTGTGGTGACATTAAAGAAACTGTTGCCTACTGCAGAAATCACAGTTCTTGGTTGTCCAATAAGTGCCCTTTGATCCAGCAGTTACTGTGAGGTTGGTTTGGTGGTTTTTTGAGTTGACATCTAGCTTCACTTTACTTTTAGTAAATCTGTGTATTTGAATTACAAAATTAGAGATGGACTTCTGGAAAGCAATTACTAATATGCTTTCAAATTAAGAAATTTACAGACGATATTAAGATGGCTTCCCATGCGGTAACACTTCCTTCAAAATGTTTTTCTCTTTTTGATATATAAATATGACAAGCTACGGTGATTATTTAATAGTTAATGTGATACTGTGAAATAAAGTGAATGCTTTGAAAAATATTTGACCTAAGTAATGTGGAGGAGTATTTACAAAACCCTTCTGTTTCACTCACAGCAAAATAGCATACACCACCTCATTTCTGTGGGATTTATTTCTTCTATGTCTAATGGACCTGCATTTTTTTCGAGTTTTGTAAGATACAAAAAAATTTCTCAGTGAACCTAGGATTTTATCTTTTCTTTTTACTTTAAATTATACTAGACTTTGCATCTGCTTAATGGGTTAGTAAATGTTTAAATATTTATTTTGTTTACTTTTTTCTTAGTGTTAATACTTGAGTTTGAACTTAACATAAATATATCTAATAACAACAATAACAAAAAGAATGGGCAGTCCTGAGCTTCTTGCCCTGAATTTCTTTAACTTCTCACAGAGCTGGTTGTAGAGGAGTAAAAAGAATAGACAGGGGAGTTTTGCTGGTTCAGCATTCTAGCTGGTGTGTGCTAATTTGTCATTATTACGCTACAAAGTGCCACAATCTCTTTTGCAATTAATAAAGCTGCCTGTGTTCCAACAGGTACAGTTCTCTGCTTCTCCTCATTAGAGAATTCTGCACATCACATTATTGCCATCCCCAAGTCTTTGAACTTTCTTGCTATCTGTCAAAACTGGCCCTTAATGTCATTGATTGTTCTGGAGGAGGGGTTTGGAAGGAAGATTTCTGGCATTGTCCCAGTTACTCCACAACTTCCAAACCCACCTGGTCCAAGTAGCCTGGTTTCCATGGTCACATAGTACTCTGGGGAGCTGAAAACCAAGCCTGTGACCTGTAACAAAAGATCAAAACCCACTGCACTGCCATGTCAAGGGATAGCTCAAGAAATTTATACAGGCATGGGAGATGCTGGGTTATCTACCTAGGTCATGTCCTTTATGTAATTGGGGTGTGCTGTAAAAAAACAGCAAGGAACCAAACCCAATTGCCACTTTTGGTACCCAACTCTGAAAAGCCTTGGGAAATGTAATTGCAGGCCAAAACTGAGAACAGATATAATGGTGAATAGGCATTCAGTCTGCAATTTAATGTTTTCTTTGAACTGAAAATAATCTTTTAATAATGACTAAGTCTTGCTAGATAATGAACTTGTGAAAAATCTTGCCTGTAATTGCCCTGTGTTATATACCTAGATTCTATAATGTGTTTTGCGGTGGTTGATTTGCTATAACTTTAATAAACGGACTGGTTCTCCACGTTTAAGGAGAGCTCAGTGGAACTAGTTCAAGCTAAATTGCTTCAGTGAACATATATCAGTAAATCAGATGGTTTCTGTGCTGCTTTAGAGGAGATTCTATTTTATCTCTTTTTATCTCTTCTTTCCCCCCCCCCCCCCCCCCCCCCCCCCCCCAATTGCCTGGCTAA
The DNA here is from genome assembly GCA_013401135.1 of Cettia cetti. Lineage (NCBI taxonomy): Eukaryota > Metazoa > Chordata > Aves > Passeriformes > Sylviidae > Cettia > Cettia cetti. Next base: position 72,084 of record VZUI01039547.1, read on the forward strand.
TGTTCTGAAATTTGCAACCTGTCTATGACTGCAGTCTGGTAATACAGAAAATTTTTTTGGCTCTTCATGGTGAAAGGGAGTTGAAATTCTTAAGATGACTGGCACATGATGGTAGTTGAACTGTTCATTTCATATATGCTCATTGATCTGCAAACATAAAAGCTTTCACTACCTCTCATGGCTTAGGCTGTTTATAGACCTGAGCTGTATGTGTGGTTTATACCAGGTGCTTCCTCTTGGTATGCATCATAAATTATCAAAAAAGGAAACAACCAACCGATGAAATACTTTTTACTTGCTTAGTTAATTGCTCTGAAGTGTTATTTTCATAAGATAAAAGTTCATAATTTTTTTAGAACCTACAGTTTGAGAGATAGCTGACATACAGATTATATGGATTTTTAAGTCTGGGCTATACTTTTCTGTAAAAAGTAAACAAAAGTCTTACTACCATACAAAATGAATCATGAAGCCTTTTCACTTTTCCCCCCCAGCAAAGTTGCATAGCAGTATTTTTATTTTCCAGTGTAATTGTGTGTTTTCTCAGAGTTCTACTCTTTCCTGTGAAGCAATAAAGAGCACAGGAACTATTATGGTATAATCTTTGCAATATGATGGATTCATGATATACTTGAGCCAGTGTGTTTTCTGAAGGCAAGTGAAAAGGAGAAAAAAAAACTTTAAAATGTTGAGAGCACCAGTGTTTTCTGTGAGAGATTTGATGATCACTTTTCATCAGCCAGTTTTACAAGTTAGATTTGCTCTGTAGACTCCTTATGACCAACCAGTGTCTGCTTATGCTGGTGCCTGGTACAAGGAACTGCTGCTTTTGGAAGAGGCAAATCTTCTTCAAGGGTGTGAAGGGAAGTTCTGGTCAGTCAGGTTCAGCAATACTAGTTGAATTCAATACCAGTTGAATCTGTTTTCCTCATTTTCAACTGTCAACCTAGGTTTGCCCTTGAGCAAATCCTTGTGTGCTCACTCTGTCTTCCTATTTCATTTCTTAACCTTCATGCTGTCTAACTGCATGGTTTGTTGGGACAGATGAGATGTCATTCTGTATTAATAGTAGTGCTTGGAGACCTTGAGTGGAGCCTTCAGGCACTAATGTGCTTCTGCTGGTGAGATGATATCATAGTGATACAGAAATGACTGTACTGTTTGAAACCTCCATGAATGCCAGGCATGAAGTTGCTGTGACATCTGTCCTCAAAAATTAACCTTAACACCAGCACTCAGTGTGGTATCAGAAGTCTGTGTTGTTTCAGTGGGCAAATAGTTCTGTGAAGTTTAAAGGAACAACTTGTGTCTAAATCCAAGTAATGTGTTTCAGTACTTGACTGTTCATTAAACCCTTTGGGTGCTGAATTTAGTATAGTCAGTTGTAGCTGCAGTAATTAATATTTCTCATGTCTAAAATATGGCAAGCTTGTAGAAATTTTGTAAGGAAGATAAATTGTCCCTGTAAGTGAAGCTGATACTCCAACGCTTCCATGTTTCCCTTTGTTGCATGTGAAGGCTACTGAAGGTACAGTGTTTTGCTGTGCAAGAAATGGCTGAAAAAGTTAAAAGGTGAGAAGCAAGGCAGGTTCAAGTTCTGGCCCTGCCACAGCACCCAATGCTGACGTTTAAGGAGTTGCCTGAATTGTATAACCATGGCAGTATATCGCTAGATCTGTGTTTCAGTGAAAAAGTGAGTAGATGTGTGGGCAATGGCTGCATAAAATAAGTATGTTTTTCTGTTTTGCATGGAATGGCTAAGTCCTAGTGCTTCTTGGTGTGGGTCTTGAGCTGGTTAAGCCTGCATGGGTGTAAAAGGAAGAGGTTCAGTCACTGTGGTTTTGGCTGGGGAGGAGGTAGGGTCTTAGGCTTTGTTCTCCCACCTTCAGCCTGCAGAACTGACTAAAAGAGGGAAGTGCACTCTACTTTTTTAAGGTCTTGTGCTTCAGATGCCATGTTTTTGTGGTAGTTTTCTACAGTTCCTTGTTAGCTGTGATGCAGAACTAGATGAATGTCCTGTCAAACGAGTTTAATGCCAGTGCCACTTAAATTAGCAAAGAGCTGGAAGAACAGGGGTGTAATGCAGGAGGCACTCTTTGTGAACTCTCTGTGAACTGTTCTAGCTGCTGAGACAACTTTTATAGTAAATCAGCCCATACTTCAGCCTGAGAACATGTTGTTCAGTGTTTTGGCACTTTCATGCCATGAAAAATGAATGGAAAGTTGCTGATATTTTTAATCTTGAGGAAGCAGTTAAGTGACATGAAAGAGAACAATATCTTCCTCTCCCACGTAAGCTTTTGTGCTTTGACTGTTGTGGATCAGCATGGGGCAGTAATGTTGTATCACCTGGTCTGAAATTGGGTCAGATGAAAACTGTAGTTTGTTACTTTGACCTTGGTTATATTTGAGAAGAGCTTAAAAAATCTTCTGTAGTAGTGTTACCTACCTTAAGATGCACTTATATCTGTAAAATAAGTTGTGGTGAAATGTATTCACCCTTTTAGAGAAATGGTGAAGGTTTACCTCTGGGTATCCAGTGTCAAACCAAAGTGGAATCCCAGTGTTTAAGACAGTGACTGGCAAACCTGCTCGGTAGTACTTACTAAAGTATTAAAACCTATTAAAAGTGCATTTTAAAGTTTGTTCTCATCTTTTTCCTCCTAGTGCTAATAAAGTTGTGTTGATGCTCCCAGGCAGAAGCTGTGAGAAAGAGTTCTGGTTCCATGTTTTATTTTAATTCTCAGTTTCTCACGGTTGTATTTCTGATAATGCAACTTGACTGTGCAGATAGGGTAGTTTTACCCTATGCATCAGTACAAAGTCAAAACACTCTCAGATCTGATGCTAAGTATTCTGCCATGAGAAAAGAGGGGTTCCACATTAAGCTGAGTTAAATTTTGCTCCCATTTGTAAATTCAACAAGTGTGTAATGAACATCGGGAAGAAAAAGCTCTAAGGTTTTCCCATGCAAAATGTTGCTGACAGTAACTTGTTTTTGCACTTCAGAAGTTGAATTTCTTGAGTAATTTGAGCTATTTGTACAGTGAATAAATTTAACTTGTCTGCAGCTACAGTTCAGAAATTGATTTTTCCATTTTGATCAGAAATGCTGCAGAATGCTTTTCCTTTTTATTTTTCAGGCCGTCTGCTTTAAGTCGATGGAAATACTTTGGTAGCATTTGTTGAGTGAGAAAAAAAAAGGGGTTTTGTAAAAGGAAATTTAAAAACTTTTAAGCAGAATAATATAATATTACTCTTGGTTGCTGAGTTAAGAATCACTCTTAAGAACAATCTGATCTTTCAGTGCAGCATCCAGTGATGTGGCTCTAAAGATATAAAAATTTACATAGAGCTAAAAGTCACAAGATACATGCCAGTTACCTTGGATGATTAGGGAAACTTCTGAGCATCGGTTGCATTTAAGTTGCATTTAAGAAGAGGCAATAATGGAAATCTTGCATTTTTGTCACAGTGCCACAGAGTGATGTTCAGGCTGGTGTGGCTGGACTTAAAACTGAAAGCTGAATTTAGGGAGGCCTGAGGGCACTCAGCTTGCTCAGAACTCAAGGCAGCTCAAAAAACATTGAAAAGACCCAAGAAACCAAGAAATCTTAGAAGTCTTTCCCCAGTGAGATATATCTTCAAACAGGCCCTTATCAAAACAATAGTCACAATGTCTGGGTCCTCAGTTTTTCCTGTTCAGTGTAAGAGCTTCAGGCATGGATTCACTCTTTGGTGGTGCAGATGTTTTCAGATGAATTGTGGAAATACCAACATACTGGAGACATTTTGATTAAAGTAAGATTGAGACTGTGACGTTGAAGTCTGAGTCATTTGGGGTTTTTTGGCATTGTGGTCATAGCTAACTTACCCATCTAGCTCCTTCCTTTATCTTCCTTCTTTCACCCAGTTTCTTCCTGCACACTATTTTCTGACAGCACCTCTGATGCAGTCAAAATGCATTGCTTTGATTTTTCTGAGGTATTAGAAATAATATTTAGTTGCTAACAGTGCTCAGAAACAGTGAAGAGATGGCCAGCTAAGAGAAAGTCTGATCAGGAAGGTGTGACACCGTAGAAGAAAACAGAGAAAATTTGCACTTTTCTGACAACACATATCCACTGGAATAATTACTTTCTCTTCAAGCCTGTTCTCTCTATTCATGTTGTAATATGACTTTCTGCAACCTTCCAAGCCTACCACAGTACATTGCTTTACAAAACAATCCAGTAATGCCATTGTCAAGATTTGAAAGCTGAAAATCAAAGCAACATTCTCTTAAGTTTATGGCCAACTATTATTGTCACTTTTATACCTGTCTTGTCATGAAGTTGTTTTGGATTTTTGCATTTTTACCTTGTACCTGTTAAAGAGTTTGTTATATGCAGCAAATGCAGGAACTTATGTTTAGTCCTTTGGGGGAGATGTCTGGCTAAAATTTGTCTGTGTGAAGTGGAACTGTGCAAAAACTTTAATCCCCACTTCTGTTTCTTTTGTGCACATATATGTCAGAATGCACATGTCCATATTGAAAAAAGTGCAAGCGTATCTTTCAAAAAAATTGTAAATAAATGCAGGTGTATATTAAAGTATTGATACTGTGCTGTATGGCTGTAGATGTGCTCCCTGTATTAGTTTCAAAGAGCAAGACCAATAGCCTTTTACCCTGGGGAGTCTGAATATTTGTTCTGATCTTCTCTGTGAACTACAGACTAAATGTTTTCTTAATGTTAAGCCAGAGCTTTCTAGTGCAGATGAAACTTGCCTTATGGTGCACAGTGATAAAGCCTGAATAATCAGTACTTTTTTTTTTTTTTAGACTCTTGTCTGAAATTCCAGACAGTCCTGGGTTTCTGAGGCTTGGAAGATGAAAGATTGGTGCATGTGAGACTTAGAATCTCAAGTCAGTGCCTGTACAGTTGAGATATATATCATACAATGTATTGAATATATTTAAATACTTAATATGTATTGATTTAAAATGAAATATCTTTAATATATTTTAAAAATCTATAGTACTAGTATAAATAAATATATCTTCATGTTCTAGGAGAGGCGTTGGAGCTCACAGTAGGTGAAACCCACTGCATGAAGTAACAACTGTTTTGTCTTTGGTGCACTACTGCACAGAAAATTCGGTGTGTTTGGGATGATTGACATTGTTTCTGGAGCTTGGTTACATGAGATGAGATTCTGGGTCAAGGCTGCGCACAATGTTATATTTTTGTGCTGAAATAAATAACTTGTCATATGCTGCAGGATACTTGCTGATAGAAACTTGCTGAGAGGAGGTCTTCTCCTATGGTGGGGTGCTGATCTTAAGTTTCTTCAGAGTCAAATCTGTGTTAGGAGAAAACCTATGTTATACATTTTATTTGAGATGGATCTGAACCACTGCAATCCATTACATTCAGGCTGGCTTAAGTGAAGCATGTTTGTTTGTAGGTGCTACAATCTGTCCTGAACATTCAGCCTTAGGATTCTTTTACTTGACAAATTAATTTTAATGTTGATATTTTGTTTCTACAATACAATATTAAAAAAAAAAGAATTAAAAATAAAAGATTTTTCTTTGTATATGCTTCAACTAATTTCTTGCCATACAAGTAAAGGTATTGGCAAGAAGAAAAAAAAATAGCTGACATTCCTAATAAAAATTAAAATTTGACACTTTTTCCTCTTGTTTTGACCTCAGTGTTATGTGTTCTACTTTCCTGCAGTGTTCTCAGCACAGGAAGGAACAGAACTACATTAAGGAATCTCTACAATATACTTTTTCTGTCTGTTGCCTTCTTTTCCTTTCCACTGGCATTTTGTCTATTTTTTCATTTTTTATTATTGTTATATTACACTGTGCTATAGTCCTTATAAGGATTAATAAAACCATATAAAAATGAAAGTTTTAAGGAGGCAACAAGATCCCTGTGATTGGATGTGTTCAGTTGGGACAGGGAGCTCTGGGTTCTAATACCCTCTCAACAGATTGTACGGGTGTCCTGGCTGGTGACTTTAACTCCAAGTACAATAACCACCAGTGGAGGAAGGGATATGTCTGCCTTTGGAAAGGGATGCTGAGATCTTCCGGGCATCAGGTTCTGCTCTTGGATGTTGCAGACTTCATAATGCCATGGCATAATGCAGTTAATACTGTAATAATGTAATACTCTATTGCAGCTATTGAGTCACTTGATTAGGGTAGAATAAAGGGTTTATAGCATTTTAGAAGCCCGTAGGGCTTGACACAGAGACTTTGTACCAACTAAATTGCATGTCTTTGATAATTTCTGATGATGTCTCTTGTTGCTGTATGTAAGAACAGGAGGGGCCCTCTGAACATATCTTACACGTAGCCCCCGAGGGAGATGGCTCTGCCAGGAGTGGGAGCCCTTGGCTTCAATCCCAGCTTTGAGCTCTGGTCTCAGCAGATGACAAGTTGTTCTGGGTTTTGCCCCATGGGCCTGCTTTAACCAATTAGGCTGCAAACTGTGGGCTGGTGGAACAGGTGCAGAGCTGCTGTCTTTGTGCTGGAGCCAGATGGCCATTTAATTGTCCCAATCCCTGAGTAAGGCTTGGCCAAGTCTCTTGCTCAGTTCTCAATTCTGCTGCTGCACTGCCAAGTTGGGTCTTGTGGCCTTAAGAAAATGAGGACTTCAGAGACAACTCTGAGCATCGGGACTTCTCTTAGTCATTATACAATGTGGTTAAGTTTAAAACCCCAAAATGGTTCATAGCCTAACGTTTTCTTAAAAGAAAGAAATTGCTTGGTGCTTTCCTGCAGTAGAGATTTCTGATCTGAGCTGGCATATCTTGCTTGTTACAATTAATATAGAGATGATAGGAAAAAAAGATTTAAGTAGGAACCCTTATATCAAAAGGTTGATTCCCGGGACTTTGCAAGGAGAGCCTTTGTATCTGTTGAGTTACCTCTTACCAGGACTAAGAGCTGAGGGGAAGAATTTCAAGGTTCAAGAAAATTTTGGTTTGCTAAAGTTTTCAAAATCCTGTTTTAGAATAATAATTTTTCATTGTTCAGAAGAGGTAAGGAATTATTATTTGAATACTGCACTTAAGGGGAAATACTAGACTTTAGGACTTGTAAACTTGCTAAATAAAATTGCAAATTAAGTGTTTGCTTATCTATATGCTTATACTTATTCACTTGCAACTGCAAATACTGTTTACCTGTAGCCTCTTCAAATGAATATATTTGTTGCTTATATGTAAGTCAATCAGGTTTTTGTGGGTTTTTTTTTGTTTGTTTGTTTGTTTTGGGTTTTTTTTGGTTTTTTGTCAAGATAATCTACTTTTATTATAGCAAATCATTTAAGAAGCTAGAGATGGGGGTTGTTAGAGGCAAAGAATGGGACTAAGCAGAGTAATAATGTTATTTGCAGTGCTAGGGAATTGAATTTAAAAGATGTCTAGCTATTTCCAACAGGCCACCTCTTTTGTTCAGTGCTAAAAAGGCAGTCTCTAGGTGTAAAGTGATTATGAGGTACTATGTTGATTCAAGCTGCTTGAGTTAGACTGTCAAATAAGAAGTAGCCTATGCAGGAAAAGGATCAAATATATATGTTAATAAAATACAGCTATTTAAGCTTTTGTATTCAGAGTTGATGGATTCTAATCTGCATTTATTTTAAGATTTTTTTTTTAATCCATCATGCTCCACCTGTTTTGTTCAGTCCTGGATCTGATTGACACAGATTTTTTTAGTATTGTTTTGACTGTGGCTCCTGCAGTTCCAATTCTTCCCAGAATTACCTAGCCTATGGATTATACTACCTCTAGGGGAGAAGGTAAAGAGCTTTACATGGTCTGTTGTACTTATATCTGCAGTCTCCATTGCCCAGCACATGAATAATACCAGAAAGTCTGTCCGAGGTCTACCTGCTCCTTTTTTATGATGAAATATCACTGAAAGAAGAGCAGTGGGAATAGCTTCTTGTTTACCCACGGGTTTCTCTCCAGTTAAATTCTCTGCCTAGAGAGGGAGTTGAAAATAGTTGGTGTAACTTTGTTTTACAGTTGCCCACATGACTCCTTTCCTTCCTGCCAGCCTATAGAATCGAGGCATGGATTTTAGCCTTCACAACACATATGCAGTGATGTAAAATTCTATTTATGTGCAGAGGGTTACTAAGTAACAGTTGCTGAGGGAAATGCAGTCTTTAACTGTGTGACGTCTGTGCACTTAAAATTCCCAGCCAAGTAGTGCATTAGCATAGATTTTGCACATTAATGTAATGGGATTTGCTGTGGGCAGTGTGAGCAAAACCTTGGGGAAACAACAGTGTAGTTTAAGGAACTGTAATCTCTGCATCCTGACCCTGTGGACAGGAGATGAAACCCAGATTTTGCCCTTCTACCTCATCCTCTCCATACCACACCATAATTAAGGACCCTGATATATTTCCTAGAATCATAGAATATCCTGAGTTGGAAGGGATCCACCGAGTCCGACTCCTGGCCCTGCACAGGATATCCCCAAGAATATCACATCATGTGCCTGAAAGCATTGTCCAGACATTTCTTGAACTCTCTCAGGCTTGGTTCTGTTCAGTGCTAAGTGGTGGCTTATTAGGAGAAGAACCTTCTCCTACTATCCAGCCTAAACCTGCCCTGACACCACATCAGTCCTGTCACTGATCACCAGGGAGAAGAGATCAGTGTCTGCTTCATTTGCCAGCTTCCAGTCAAATGAGACCTTTCTAGATTCCCAAGACAGTTGAAAAATCATTGAGGGATGTCTCACAGTGACATTGGGCAGCTCCTTGAGTATCCTGGGATGAAGCTCATCAGGCACCATAAACTTAAAGGGATCTAGGTGAAGAAGCAAGTATTCCACAGGTTCAGGTTGGCTGGGAGTTTATAATTCTCACATTTGTGGATATGGAGGTTCTATCTTAAATATTTGTGTGTATTTTTGTGTATTTTAATATTTGTTTGATACTTGTGTATTTGTATTTATATCTATATCTATCTATAGATATAAAGGATTCCACACGTAATCAGTTTGTTTTGCATGTGTACCTTCCTTCAGGGGGAAGAAAGTTGAGTGACAAAAAATGAAAAAGAGTTGGGGATAGATTGGGTGTTGATAATGCAAGGAGAAATTTCCCTTGAGCCCTCAAGTGTGTCTCTTCTTTTAACTCTGCTTCTAATTTTTCTTGGTCTATCAGAGGATTTGTTTTTTCTAAGGATTTTTTTTTTCAGTAAATGTTACTTGGGAAAGGTCATGTGTCTAGCCTTGAAAATGAGCTTTTGTATTGGAAAAGATTCTACTTAAATGATCAACTTTTCTGTTAGATCATACCTAGTATGACTTACAGTAGGGCTCTGAACCAAAGACCTTTATATGCTGATAAAGATGATTTGTTGAACTTTCATGAAGTCTTATAGCTTTTAACTAATTCCTCTATTAGTGGGCTCCTTTTTGTCTGAAAATATTTGGAGGATAGGGAGAAGTGTGCATGTATGTAAATGATTATTGCAGTGGGAAGGTAACATGAGCTTCTCAGGCTGTGTGATTTGCTCACTATGGCTTAAGGAGATCTTCATTTCAGTGAGGTTCTTATGTTAATGATGTCATTTTGTCCGAGTACATAAAAGATGGGCAAAAATAAATTTTTATATTGAAGTACTCTCACAGTCTTTTTATAAAAGTGTCATAAATATCTATCAGGCATATGTAGTTATTATTTTATTGGATATTAATGATGTTGTTTTATCTGAATCCAAGGATTTTATTTGTTGATCACTGAGAAATGCATTATGGCCAGGACTTGATTTTATGTTATTTACCTGGAGTTTATCTTACGTTATTAGCCAGCGTTGTCACTGTCATGGAAATAGTATCATAATTTGTCAGCTGTGCAAAATTGGCTTCATTTATTTACTTATGGCTTTTTTTTTTTTAGTTTATTTTCTTGTTCTTTGTATCCAGCTTAAAAAACAGCAAACCAAGCAAACCCCAAACCTAATGATACCATCTCTGTAAAAGTGTGTGCTTTCTGTTCCTGGCATTGTAAAGTCTCTTCACATTTTTGATGGGGTATAAGTCTCAAGTACTGTTTGGCTGCATTTTTTGCCTGTGTTTGAGAGAGTGTAGTATCTGAGGGTTTTTGTAGTCTTTCATGCAGTTCACTCATTTTGGTTTTGAGGCCAGAAACTCTTCCCTCTGGAGAGAAATTGATCCTGAATTCTTCATTGTTCAGTCAAGCTCCTGTTTCTCTGTAACTCTTTGTGATCAGCTGTGACTTCTGTAATGGTTTTAAACTGGTGTATTGGCCACAGCTTTTCCCTCAGGAAGCTGTCACTACTGATGGGAGTACTGACTCTGAGCAAAGTACCTTTAGAATCTACAGAAGAAGCAAAACAGAACAAGGGGAGAAGAATTGTCGCACAATTGACGCATCTATTCTCCCAAAGCCTTTTCTTGTTATTCCATAGGGGCTCATGTGTTTCTTTTCTCTCAAATGACCAAGTTCAGGAGAACTGGACTTTTTTGCCAATAGCACCTGCCTTTGCCATGTACTTCAGGAGCTGCTCATCAGTTCCAAACACCTATAATGCAACCATTTATAGTTATTTAACTAAAATGGATGCAAAAAATAAATGGAACCTTTTCTGCGAAGCTACTTTCCGGCCATTTGGCCCCTACTGATCCTTGTAAGTGGAGTTAACCCATTTCAGCTGCAGAGTTTTGTCACCTTGTTTTCCAGCCTTCAGCCTTGGAGTCAGAAATTTCATGTAAACAAAGTAATGTTTACAGAACTGTTA